>JAULKM010128365.1:0-19826 GCA_032355605.1 Rubia tinctorum | reverse complement strand
GTCTCATCTTAAATTACCCCCTTACTTTCTGATCATATTCTTTATTAAAGTTTGACTGCATATTTGAATAGATATATGAGAAATAATATTATCGTATATGATATTGTTGAATTCGTCGTAATAAGTAATTTCTATAAAATAATTTTTTATTTGCCGTTATTATATTAACTGTCAAACATGTTTATCGAATGGTGTACAATGATTGAGCTATAATTTGGGCTGGGACGTAGGGAGTACTCTAATACTCTCTCTGTCTCATCTCTATTAGTATTGCAATTATTATCACGATATTTAAGATACATGTTTGATCGTTAATATGTTTACTTGCGTATAAAAACCGTAAATAAAAAGTTTATATTATAAAACTATTTATTACAACGAATTTAACAATATCATATACTACGATAGTATTGTTGTTCATACTCTCTTTGTCTCAATTCAAGCTGCACACTTTGACTTTCAGCAGTTGACTCAAAAAATATTTGATTCTTAATATCTTTTATTAATGATAATTAAAACTTGTAAAAGTTGATATTTTGAAAATATATGTCATAACGAATCTAATAAGGTATCACTCAATAATATTTATACGTATGCACCTATTCAATTTTGGGGTCAAAGTTAAGAAGTTTTGACTTAATGAATAGTTAAATTGCAGGTAGAATTAGGACATAGAGAGTATATCTTTTAAATATGCGGTCAAATTTTGATAGAAATTATTATAAAAAAATAACATTGCAAATAGAGTTGGAACTAAGGAAATAGTTTCGTTTACTAGACGAAAGTAATATTAAATAGTGATTTTTCAGAAGTATTTATGCGATGTTATCATCATAAACATAGTCCACAATTATGATTTTTTTCTAACTAATATCTTTAAGTACTTAGATTATCCAGTTGCTCAATAATTTTGCATAACAAATGCTAATTATGAGTAATCAAAACCATCGGAAATACTAAATCTGTTTCATTGGATGTGACACACTTTCTTTTTCTGGTTATTTTTCTGAATTTGACACACTTTCTTTTTATGACAAAATTCTTTCATTTTCATTCACTCCTTCTACTTTTTCTTTTTTAAATTCAATTTCATCCACATATTTTATTCATCTAAATCCAAATACCTAAAATTATGGTACCACATCCAAGGAAACGAAGGTAGTAATTGTTTATTTGTACAAGACTTTGATTTTAGGCAGAGAGCCTAGAATTGATCATTTTTTACTGACCTTGAAAGAATGTACTTATATTATTCCGTCAACATAAAATATGTTCGTGGTATATGAAGGAACGGACATTGAGTATATTCGTCAAAAATGATTTGCTATAAGTACTCGATCTACTAAAAACTTATATAGCCGTAGCAAATCTTGTGTTGTTGATTCGTGTGTCTCCCATCTCCTATAAAAGGTGAAAATCATAATGTAATTACGTGGTATGAGTGTTTCGTGATGGTGTAATCTTAAGAAACTAGATATCACTTGTATCGTATCGATGCACGGATTTATAAACGGAAATAAAAATGTAACATAATTATAATTTAAATAACTAATAGATTTTTGTCATATCTATAAATGAATTAGACACGTTGTAGTATTTAAAATAAATTAATATATTTATTAACATTATAATATACTTATTTTGAAATATAAAAAAATTAACACGGTCTTTGTTGATATAACATAATTAATTTTTTTGTTTTAAATGAAAACAATATAAATGTATTTATATAGAAATATATTAACTGTTGTACAGAAATATTTTGTGTTATTAGAATATAATGATAAGAGTATGAAATATTTGTTGATCATAAATCAATAAATATTTTAAATTTTAATTTACGTGTCTTTTTAAAAATAAAGGGTAAAAGTATTGTTAGTTATAAATAGAGGTATAATATAATATACAACAAATAATGAAAATACTAGATCTAATTTTTAAAATATGTTAATTGATTTTAAAATTTTATAGTGCAATTTAACTAATACAGCATATAAATAGATTAATATTTTAAATAATTCATAACTTAATGAGAGGTTATATGTCATGAGATATTTTTAAAAAAGAATAAATTATAATAGTTTTATAAACTATTTAAATTATACTGTATATTTATTTTTATTCGAATAAATAATATTTTTTTACTAACTGATATTTATAAATTTAAAATGTTTATTTATTATTAATCAAAATAATAATCATATTAGATTATATTTTCAGTAAATGCACACAAAGTTGGGTGATAATTAAAATTATAAAATGAAAATATTTAAGTAAAAAGGAAGTAGATAAAGAATGAATGATTTTTTTTAAAAAAAAGCACACTTGCACACTTGGTTCGGTGAAAAAATGTTCAATCTTTTTTTAAAAAAATTAAAGTCCAAAATAATGGGAGGTGTTTCCTATTAGGATCCCCAGTCCTTAATTCACAAAAATGAAGTTTTTGAATAGCTACAAAAGAGAAATATCAAGGTAGCCTTGAGATTTCAATGCAAAGAGGTAAGAATAGGGCAAAACAATTTCCATTGATAAATATTTTTGAGGAGTTAAAGTAGTGATTCCGTGAAAGTTATCTCCATATAGTACTCTATGTGTTAAGAGCATCTCCAATGCTAAGAAAGTCATGAATAAAAGTATGACACATTTGTCAACATTTTATTAGGCATCAATATGACGTGGATATGAGAGGCTTGATTGAGAAGTTTTTTTAAAAAAAATTCACTCCAATGCAAGAGCGTCAATTAACATTACTTTGGTATGAAAGAAATTATTTTTATCAGTATTATTCTATATAATATATTTGATTTCATTTATTTTAAATAAAATTCATATTTAATAATTAGAAACTCTAATTTCACTATCACTTTTCATAAATAAATAATACTGAAATATTAAATATACGCTGAACTAAAATTAAGAAATAATAATTCACACTAATTAAATTTAATGTAAATTAAATTTTACTTTTATATTTTATAATATTATTGATTTTGAGATTATAATTTTAAAATATAGATTTTAATATTTTAAATCAATATAATATAATTAAATAAATAAAATGTGTTTATATTGTGAATCTAAATAGGACATTTAAATTGGGAGCCAGAAATTACATTTAAATTTGGAATAGTAAAACAATTAAAAGTCAAAATGCTAAATTTGATAATTTGACAAACTAAAGCCATTAATATGAGCGTCTGAACACAGAAGATTTAATTGAGGCTCTCACTCCACTTATCATCCACGTCAGATTGACACAGAAGATTTAATTGAGGCTCTCACTCCACTTATCATCCACGTCAGATTGACCCCCTAAACTGACTCTTGCATTGGAGGTGAATTTTAAATTTTCAGAGCATCAATCCTACTTGTCTTTTGATGGTTTCCAAAGAGAGGCTTGCATTGGAGATGCTCTAATATTTTTACAGCAAGACTACTTTGTAGTCTCCTCTAAAATCTTAGTAAAAAAAAGGAAGGAGAAGGATGATCCCATGAACCAAAATAGAAAACATCCTACATGGCTAAAATCAATTTGGCTTAATCGATGTTGAGCCATGAATCTTTGCACCGAAACAACATTATTAGATGTCTTGCACCACTGTAGCGGCCGAAGCATCTTTGAAGACTCGAAGCAGATTTCCAGAGCTTGCCTTGGGGTTCAAGAGTGAGCTTTGCCGCATCTGATGATTTTCTCTTGAGTTGATTCGTGTGTCTCCCGTCGAGATTCATTTTCAATTAGCTCGGAAGGAATCAAGACTGGATTTCTCTGTGAATGGTCCCTTGGGTCCAATCCCAAGCACCAGGTACGATAGATATGCTCATGTTAGAAAATACATAGCGCAGTAGTTTTATGTATCGGTAATGGTACATAAATCAATTGGAAGGCTCTTATACTCGGTGATCAATAATCTTATGACGCCAGTGCAGAGCTTTAGAAATTCATCAGAGATTTGTTAGGACATGTGGCAGAGATAAAACGTGTTTCATAGTTAATAACTCACCAGTTCGAACTAATAAAAAACATGAATATGACCCGAACACAACAGTGTGTGCCAGTTGGAAGCATGGAGGAAAAAACCAGGCCTGTCACGATATAGGAGCCAAAATATAAGGTTTGATTTCATAGGCAAAACACTAGCTAAATCCTATCTAAAATTCAGGTGTCCTAACTCTCCCTCAAATGTGGCACTGCTTTGGCACTACCACTCTTGAGTAAATGACAGTTAGCAGCAGCTTGCAGAAACTTAACATATTGAAATGGGGTGAAAAAGAAATCATACCTACAGCCATGGAAGCTTTGAGCCAGCTGTAGTCCTTACAAATATAGAGTAGAGTCTGTCCGAACAGTGCTTCACTGTGTCCAAAGACAGCCTAGCATCTATAAACATCAAGAGTGAAGATGTGTAACTTTAATTCCACTCATATGATTATGTGAGTTCTTGGTTTTTAAATGCGCTCGGATGCGCCTGCATAATGCCCTCCGATGCGCCCGCATAATGCGCGATGCGCTCTGATACGCTGCCACCCCGCATTAGTTGTCTTGCTGCCCTAGTTTTCCATGATGCGGCTGCATCGGATGTGTTGCGCTTCGCATCCGATTCGCTCCGATGCGGCCGTATCATGGCTTTGATGTGCTGGGCAGTTAAAAAACTCATTTAATTTTTTTTAAGCCCATTTAATTAAAAAAAATCCATTCAAGTTAAAAGTCCAAAAATATAGAAAAGGAAACCCCTTCATTCTTATTTTCTCCTCGTCGGCTCGTTCGCCGCTGCTTCTCTTCCCTTCGGTCGGCATCTAAGACTCTCTCCACTCATCCTCATCAACGGCTCTCTTCAGTCGGCCGTCCAAGACTTCCCTTGATGATTAAACTTGATTTTTCAAAAAACTTTGAAATCTAAAGTCTAAGCTTATAGTTCTTAGGAACTAATATGTTGTATCTGTGTCATTTTGGTTATTTGTGTTTTTTTGTTGAGACTTGGGAGTTTTGAAACTTGATATTATTCTTGTATTGTTGTTGGTACTTGGCAGTTAATTCGTTATTTGCTATTTGGTTGAAATTATTATGAATCTAACTTTACATTTGATTATTTGAACTTGCCTTGTATATGAATATATGCATATATATTGAATATAAAATAGGTAGCGCATCGGAACCGTGATGAACTAGCATCGCATAGCGCATTATTTTAATTTTGAGCCTTAGCGCATTTTAGCGCATCCCGCATTTTAAAACCAAGTGTGAGTTTGAAGATTAAAGAATAACATAGGTAACATAGTTCTAGTTCTCTTCACCTTTCCAATAGGGTAAGAAACAGGATGACATGTAATCATCAGAATACACACAAGCCAAACAAAATTAGAGTGCATATTGCTTGAGGAATGACCTAGCAACAATTTCAAATAACTGTGACGAATAAGCTTAAAAAATCCATTGTGCTAATCAACTTAAGGAGTAGCAAAGCAAGTTAGTGATTTACCTCTTCAAATGCCAGAACAAAAGTCAGGGAGAGTATAATAGCAACATACTGATTGAACATCTTTTCAAGGTAAATTGGGAGAGCCTGAAAATCATCAAAGTCTGCAAACAAAGAGTAAAAAAACTGATTCAACCATTGGGACAAATCATCAAACATCTGTCACACGGACCTCACATTCAAAATGTCACATGCAGTAATTTCATCCAACACCTGGATTTTCTAACAAATATCATACTACGACTCAAAACAAACCTTACAAAAGTACCTGCAAAGGGAGAGAGGAAACAACATCGATTTGGATTGCAACAGTTTGTGCATAAGTTATGGTAGATCGAAAGTCAGATTTGCTCCCAGATTCAAAGATGAACTAAGGATACTCATAACCCTAATCGTGAAGTTGACTCCTTTGTACTGTAAATCCTTTAGATGGAAGTGGCGAGTAGAACTGAAATGGAATTACTCTTTCCATATAATCCGGAGAAAATATAGAGTGAGATATGAGAAATCAAGCGCCAATTTGCTCCAGACTTCAATTCTTGCAATGAGATTTACCCAAAAAATCCAAAAATTAACACAAAATCATCTCAAAAATATTGTAATTCCTTACATTTAACCTATCAGAGCTTTTCTCCTCATCGAATCCCAAAAATTACAGAGCTCTAATCCTGATATCCACAGTTGGAACATTTTCGTTTTAGTTCACGAAGAAAACTGGAAAATATACAGCAGGTAGATTTCCAAGAAAAATAAATAAAACCATAAGGTTGAGAAAGTATCAGTACATGTGAGAGAGGGAGAGGAGTTATACCTTGAATGAAAGAGAGAGCGACCCTTCTGCAATTACTCGTGGTTGGGGAAGGAGCGGACTGATAATAAAAAGAAAATGCTTTGGGCTTAAGTTTTGGAATATGGAGTGATTGAGAGGAAGGTGGGAGCATCAAAGAAGAAATAAGAAGAGGCACATGATAATGTAAATGTTATTATAATGAGTTAAGTGCTAAAATAACACTTTGTTTTGGTCGAAAGTGTCAATCTAACCCTGTAAAATCAAAAAGTGCAAATATAACCCTAAGTTTTGAACGGAAGTGCAAATATAACCCGGCAACCTGAAATTGAACAGAATTCAGTAATCTGACCATTATACCCCGGTTAAAAAAATAAAATTTTAAAAATATATGAAAGGACTATTATACCCTCTATTAACCGAAATGTTTTATTTATTTTACTTTATCATTTTTCCATAAGAAAAACTTTCTCAACCTCCAACCACCATTTTCTTCTCCGCCACCTGCCACTCGCCACCCACCATCCACTTCTTCTTCTTCTCCCTTACTCACCTTCTTCTTCCCAGCGGCGCCCTTTTCTTCTTCTCCGTCGCGACCACGAACGGCATGCCCTCTTCTTCTTTCCAGCGGGCAGCGGCGATGTTGTGATGGGTTTGGTGATGGGGCAACGCAGTGGCTATGGTGGTGGGTGGTGGCGGATCTGGGCTTTGGCGATGGGGGCATTTTAGGAGGTGGAGTGGATCTGGTGGGTGGATTTTGACGCCGCCCTAACCGACATGGGTTTCACGCCGACACCAGAATTGAGAAGCAGGAGAAGAAGTTGCATCGCCGTCACACAGAGAAGATGTCGAAGAGCTACGCGAATTGTGTATTTTACGGAGTACTCTATTTTTCCTCGCCTTAGTAATTAATGTTTGTTTATTGTTGTGATTATTTAGTGAGATTTTTGTCTGCTTTGTTGTGATGTTAGTTACTGAATTGTAGCTATATGTTGGTTAGAGTCATGACTGAGTTATGTAATTTGTCCAAGGAATGGCAAGAAGTGACTATTGGTGTTGGAAAGATCTAGGAATTCAAGCTTTTGGAATGATTTGAAGGTCTTTTTCGCAATATTTTAGCCGAAAAAGGCATCGAAAAGGTCCATTGTTACAAGTGGCAGAGCAGAGAAATATGTTTTTAATCAAATCATGGGCCACGTCAGCATGGGGTAAAATGGTCATAATTTTTTTTTATTAATAGGGTATTCTAGTCTTTTTAGGTTTGGTCAATGCTGGAAAATGCCAATTCAACGCCAGAATAGTACAAAAATTTTATATCGGAACATTTGTTGAAAAACTTAGGGTTAGAATCGCACTTTCAGATTTTACAGGGTTATATTTGTACTTTCAGAAAATAATATGGTTAGTTTTGTATTTTTCCATAGTATAATTATGGCACTGCATTAATTTTTACATTTTTCAATGGAATATATTGGAAACTAAATATTTGTTTTTTAAAATGATTTATTTTGAAAATCTTATGTGGCAAGTTTTGAGAGTGACACCTAGCAAAAAACTTGTTGTTTTAGCAGTGTTTATAGATTAGTTTTAAAACTGATTTACTTTTTATAAATTATGAAATTATTATTATATTTAAAAATTAAAATTTTAATACGAACATTATATTTTACATTTTGTAACTAAAATAAGTATTATACATTTTATATAGAGACACGAAGATCTTAAAGAATATGAGATAATCAAACCAATTCTGCAGCATCGTTGGTCATGGCACGATATTCAGACTCTGAATTGAAACAAGACACATGGTCTGCTTCTTTGCACTCCACGACACAAGATTACCGCCAAGGAAAACAATATAACCATATGTAGAGTGTGTGTCTCTATGAAACGGGGTCCATTAGCATCAGAATAACTAACCATCTCAAAGAAATTACTAAGACAAAAATTGAGACCACAATAAGGCTTGCCACACACGTAGCAAGTGAAGATTGTGTGTTACAATGGTAAAAGAATTGTCACGGGAATTATAAAGATACTGACTGAAAGGATTAATTGCAAAAGTAAGATCATGATGAGATAATGAAGAGACCGATTGGAGATCGATAGAACGGACCCTCAAACGATTAACTGGTACTACTACAGAGTAAGAGTGCTAAAAATATTTGTAGTGACTAGAGCAGAATCATACATTCCAGCACGCCAAAGGATACCTAAGCATACTTGGAATGTCCTCAAAATATACCAAAAAAAGTACACAGAGTTTTTTTAGACGGCCTAACCGTTGGACGGGATCATTTTATATTAATATAATTAATAGGATGATTTGATGTTTTCTTCCAAATATTGCAATGAAGTTTTCATAATTTTAAAATATATCTTAAAATATAAATAATTCTAAGATGACCTTAAGAGTTATAAGAAAGAGGTTTGCCATGATTGGTCTAACCGTTAGGCGGTTTAATATGAAACACTTTCAAAACAATAGGAAGGTAAAGTCAGGGATTGGAAAGCGGCGTTCGTGCAAGAAATATTTATTGCTGAGAACATTTTAATAGCTCATGAAGTAATTGAGCATATCTGTAAGAAGAAAGCGGGGAGGCAGACAATGGAACTATAAAGACTGAGTAGATGAGCAATGCATACGATTAGGTCTCCTGAGAGTTCCTTGAATAAACGATGAGATGGATGGGTTTCCTGACTATCTGGGTAAGGTGGGTTATGGAGTTTGTCCTCTCAGTTTCATACTCCATAAAGTCCAATGGAACATAGTCAAAACCAATATAACCAAAGAAGGGGCTAAAGCAGGGGTTACCACTATCACCTTTCATGTTTGTGTTAGACCAGAAGGCATTCTCTTCCATGATAGCGTCTGGTGCATTCTAGGCCTTTGTCTAGGAGTCAAGATTGGCATAGTGGTACAACCACTATCGCACTTGATGTTTGTTGACGAATGCATCTTCTTTTTCAACATATTAGATAAGGCCTCGAGAAAACTTGTGCAGACCCTTAACCTATTTATGAAAAACTCGGGCAAGCGAATAAACTTATAGAAGTCGGGACTTCTTTTTAGACCGAATACATACCCAAGAATAAAGAAATGAAATATTCTTACCTTCCGAGTATTGAACTTTCTAGAAGAAAACTTCCAGGGTCACAATATGAATTTCGCAGGCCCAAAGGTCGGCATATTTGGGAAACTAGTCCGAAGATTCAAGAGAAAGATGAATGCATGGAAACTAGGCGATTTGTCCGTCATGGGAAGGGTCATCCTTAGCAAGCATGTTTTAGCATCTACATTACAATATACTCTAGGCACTTTCTGACTACCTTTCACAGTGGCAAACAAAATTGACAACCACCTAATGATATTCAAATTGGCCGGGACAGGGAGGAAAGAGGGATTCTTTGGAAGTCATGGGATTCTATGTGTTACTCTAAGTGGCACGGGGGAGTTGGGATGCAGTCTAGCGAACAAATGAATCAGGACATGCTAGGAAAACTAGCTTGGAAAATTAATACTCTCTCCGTCCCAGACTAAGCTTTACAGAATCTTTTTCACGTTCTTCAAAAAACATGTTTGACCATTAATATGTTTAACTACGTATAATAACATAATATTAAAAGTTGATATTAAGAAACTAATTATTATGACGAATTCAACAATATCACATATCATAGTATTATTATTTATATATCTATTCAATTAATAATTGTCCAGTTTATTCTAGGATAGAGGGAGTATCTAAAGAAAATTTTCTTCTCCAAATTGTTTATCTACAAGTACTCCAACAAGCAGGGTTTCCTGGAGGTCCAACCAAAACAAGGAGCAACTCGGGGATAGAGGGTGGGCATACTATGAGGACATTATATGATTAAACCAGGGCTCAAATGGCAAGTGATGAATGGCATTCAAGGATCCCAAACTACAAAAACTGGTACGACCGCCAACTACTACCCCTACTTGGTTATAAAGTCAGCGACATATTCGACAATGCCAAGCAATAGCGCATGCTTCTACTGAGAATACTTTTTAGTGGGAAATTATAAAGTATATGGTAGGCATACACATTCCCCTTATTTCCTTCAGGAAAAAAGGACTACATATTTATGCCAAAGACTGGCTTGGCAAGTACAACATCAAAAGTGGTACCACGCGGCGTGGGATTCAAAATGAGACATAAACCGTCTGGTTCAACTACGATGCCAGACACATGAGCCAATCAAATGCTCTGGAAAAATTTGTGGCAATCTATTACACCAGAAAAGGTGAAATTAGTATGGATGCTAGTGCATATGGCATCACCAACAAGATCGGCCCTAAGAATTAGAGCTATGGAAGTGTTACCCTTATGCTAGATGTGACATACACAAGTCGAAACACCCTCATATATCCTCACATATTCTGCCTGGATTGCAGAGTAGCACTTGAAAGCAATGATATCAACCTCACGTGCAATATCATTGGAGCTATCTGGTGTGCAAGGAACAAGGAAGCAATAAAATAACAAGAACCGTCAGTGGAGACCATATTAGTTATTGCTAAGGCCACACGAACAATGGACCACATAGAGGTTCCAATGGAGTCAATCCTATCAGTCGATCCAAACTCATTAGAGGTAGCCTTGGATCATGTGATGACCCAACCACCGGCAGGTGAACCGAAATGATCCAATGTGGAGGACATTAAGCTAATATGGCGGAGAACGGAAGAACAACCAAACCCAAACTTTAATAATTGAATGTGAATCAACATGGACTCAACTTTCCATGTTCAAGATGGAAAGACAGTAGCAGCATGGTGCGTGACACAAGGAGTAGTTGCAAGCCCCTAGCAGGGTATATGGTCCTTTAAAGCATTATGGTCAATACAGGCGAAACTAACCGCATGCAATACATGAATCAATTACTCGTGCAAGGCAAAGAGCAGCAACATACATCTTGATATGCACTGACCGCGAGATCGCGTGAATTCACATCCATCCCAAATGTCTCACCGGAGCTTAAGGGGATAGTTAGAAGTATTATAATGTTAGTGATGGTATTCACTAGAATCCATATAATAATAGTCTCTAAAACTATAATAGCAATGGTTTAGTGGACACCACTAACAAATTTTCCTCTAATATAAATCTCCTGGTTAATTTTTTTTTAAATGGAAAGGGAAAGTGTTGATTGGACCCATATTTGTTGCCCACCAATATTATCATCACTACGACTGAATATGTCAATTAGAACTAGGTTGGCAGAATTGACACATGAGGGAATTGTTATTTTCTTCAATGGAGAAAAAAAAATTCGGATAATGATAGACTTCAATTTAATAA
The DNA here is from genome assembly GCA_032355605.1 of Rubia tinctorum. NCBI lineage: Eukaryota > Viridiplantae > Streptophyta > Magnoliopsida > Gentianales > Rubiaceae > Rubia > Rubia tinctorum. The sequence goes on along the minus strand of JAULKM010128365.1, from coordinate 8,238 downwards.
CATACACATGATTCTAGGATAAGGGTTTTGTTCGTTGGTAAAAATCCAAATAAGAATGGGTATTTGAGTGAAACTTGAATTTTAGTGATCACCTTTGATTGATTGTAAATCATTTTTCATATTTTAATTGAAATTTGAGGTTAAGTTCAACTTTGTTAGTAGTGCAAAATGGGCCAATCAGCCAAAAATTATTTTATTTTTAGGAAAAAAAAGAAAAACTGTCTTTACTCTTAGTCCATATGAGAAGTTTAACTGAGTTCTGGTCATCATTCGAGTTCCTCCTCCACTGCTTGAGTGCAGAAGTTAAACGGAGCACCTGTGGTACTTTGAGGAACGAACATTCGCATTGAACCATGCACTACGGGTTGGGGAAATTTTTCTTCAAAGGCAGTGATTTATCACGCCCACGGTTCTACTTTTTAAAACTACAATTTCGAAATTCCCTTTTCTAAACCAAGACATTTATTCCGTGCTTTCTTTTCAAAAACAAGGTTTTATCAAACCAGAGACCATACATTCTGTTTCTTACATTAATACAGAAATTTTTCTACCAACAATTTTGAAACAAAATTTTATTTATGTTCCATAAAACAATGTCTGGTCAAGCAAGATTTTTTAATGAACTTTCAAAAATACCTCCTTTGGACGATGTTAACTACAAACGTTGGTCTCAAAGGGCTCTGATTTTTCTTGAACAACTAGAAGTTGATTACGTCCTATTTACTGATCCTCCCAAAATCTCTACCACCACCAATCAAACTACATAAACAACCTGTGGTGTTCCTTCGAATGAACCTTCCGACCTAATTCTCAAATATGAGAAAGATAAAAAAAACCATTAGGGGCCATCTTCTCAACAACATGACGAATCCTATATTTGACTTGTTCATCATCAACAAATCCACATAGTTAATATGGGAGATGTTAGAAAAGAAATATGGAGCTAATGATGCTGGGAGAAAAAATTATGTGGTTGGGAACTGGCTCAAGTTCCAAATGGTAGACAACAAACCCATTATGGATCAGGTTCATGAGTATGAGAATCTAAAAGTAGAAGTACTCGCAGAAGGCATGCAAATGTGCGACATCCTTTAGGTCAACATACTCATCGAGAAGCTGCCAGAATCTTGTTCTGATTATGACAACCACCTCAAGCACAACAAATGGGATATAACTCTGGAGGAAGTAGTTATCCACATGAAAATTAAGGAAGCCAGTCGCCTCAAAGATAAGAGACTCACTTCCTTTTCCGATTCGGTTAAAGATAATCTGGTAGAATCTGGAAACGTTGACAGGCCCAAATCCTCAACTACCTTTAAGAAGGTGACTAAACCAGTCAAAAAGGTTGGCACCTTCAAGACGAATGGGCCAACTCTGAAGAAATCCAAAGCAGTCTGCAACGTCTGTGGCGGAACCGGTCATCGAGCTTACTAATGCTACTAACACAAGGATGCCAATAAACCCAACCAGAACAACAACAACAACAAGCCTCAGCTAATCTCACCAAAGATGAAAATATGGAGACCATTGCTGATGTAGTCTCCGAAGTCAACTTGATTGAAAATAAGACGGACTGGATCGTAGACACTGGATCCTTCAAACATTTCTGCGCAAACAGGGACCTGTTCGCAACATTCGAGGAGGTCGCTAGTGGTGAACAAGTCTACATGGGAAACTCAAGCAGTGCCCCACTTCTTAGCAAAGGGAAGTTTTTCTCAACCTGACTTGCGGAAAGAACTTATCTCTTTCAAATGTTCTCTATGTTCCTTCTCTACGTAGAAACTTAATTTCTGCTAGTCTGCTTGACAAAGTTGGTCTCAAACTGGTTTTTGAAGATGACAAACTAGTTATTACTCAAAATGGCCAATTTGAGGGAAATGGATACATGTTTAGGGGTTATTTGTTATTAGCACCACTTCCATCAATGAAGCATCTACTTCTGCTTATGTCGTTGAATCTTTTGATATTTGGCATGCACATTTAGGACATGTTAGTATTAATTCACTTAAACGAATGCAACACATGAACTTGCTACCTAACATGCCATAAATTCAATTGGAAAAATGTCAAACTTGCGTAGAAGCTAAAATCTCTAAGAAACCATTTGAACAAGTAACTCAAAGAGTAACTGAACTTTTAGAACTAATTCACACAGACTTGGCAGATTTTAGAAACTTTAAAAGTAAAGGTGGAAACGGTACTACATAACCTCTGTAGATGATTATTGTATACTAAAATTTACCTTCTAAGAACTAAAGATAAAGCAGAACAAAAGTTCTTAATCTACAAATCCTAGGTAGAAAATCAACTAGGTCAGAAAAGAAAATGACTTAGATCAGACAGGGGAGGAGAATAAAGAACAAACTTCCTTAAAGATTTTTGTGAAAAGAATGGCATAATTCATGGGTTCACTGCACCTTACACTCCACAACAAAACGGAATAGCTGAAGGAAAAACATAACTTTGAAGGATATGATGAATGCAATGCTTTTAAGTTATGGATTACCTAGTGAAATGTGTATGTGTGTTTGGGGGGCTGTCTTATCAGCCAATCATATTCTAAATAAGGTGCCTCATAAAATATTAGATAAAACACCTAATGAATTGTGCAAGGGATATACCCCCAACTTGAAATACATAAAAGTGTGAGGTGTTTGGCTTAAGTAGATTTACCTACTTTCAAATGTGACACTATTGGTCCTAAAACTATAGATTCCATATTTTTGGGATATGCTGAAATAGTACTACTTATAGATTTATGCGATTACATGATAAATCAATGTGTGAATATAGAGATACTGAATTTTTTGTATGCATATTTCCTTTAAATAAAATGAATGATGCATCTTACAATGTGATACATGTTTCTACTAGTTCTACTTTTGTTCATGTACCAGAACATGGTAATAAGGAAATTTGAAAAAGTAAGAGACGTAGAAAAGAAATTGATTTTAGACCTGATTTCATGACTGCTTTCATGACTGAACTCAAAAATGTAAATGAATTAAATGAGTCAATAGTTTTTCACCTTCTTGAAGAAGATTCCAAAACTTATGAAGAGGTTATGAAATATATAGAATGCTAGCTTTTGGAAAGAAGCAATTAACAGTGAACTTGAGTTAATAATGGGACTTGGTAGACATGCCTAAGGGATCAAAATCATTAGGTTGCAAATGGATATTTAAAAGAAAACTTAGAACTGATTGTTCAGTAGAAAGATTTAAGGCAAGATTTGTGATTAAAGGCTTTACCCAAAAATTTGGTGTAGACTTCTTTTATACATACTCACATGTGACTAAAATAGCCACAATTCGTGCACTATTTGTCTTGGCCTCTATACATAAAATTTTAGTACATCAAATGGATGTTAAAACTGCTTTCTTGAATGGTGATCTAGAAGAAGAAATATAAATGATACATTCCCCTGGGTACACCATAACGGGTCAAGAAAATAAGGTGTGTAAACTTAAGATGTCATTGTATGGTTTAAAACAAGCACCAAAACGATGGTATGACAATTTTGATGAAACTATTCTTAGTTTTGGCTTTATTGTGAATGGTTCTGATGCTTGTGTATATTCAAAACTATTTGATTCTGAATGTGTGATTATCTACCTCTATGTAGATGACATGTTATTATTTGGAACACGCAATGATGCTATTAATGAAACCAAAATATTATTATCCTCTAAATTTGAAATGCAAGATTTAGGGGTAAAAGTTACCAAAAACGATAATGGATTCATTTTATCCCAGTCTCACTATGTTGAAAAGGTGCTGAGAAAATTTAACAGCTTTGATGTAGTGTCAGTCAGAATTCCTTATGACTCCACCATTCACTTGAAGAAAAATAAAGGAAGAAGTGTGTATATCAATGGGAGTATGCAAAAATTATTGGTAGTTTAATGTTTTTAATGAACTACACTCGACCTGGTATTACCTGTGCAATAAGTAGACTAAGTAGGTATACCCACAATTCTAGTGGAGAACATTGGTTTGCCCATAGACGTTTACTAAAATATCTAAGAGGTACAATGGACTTAGAATTGCATCTTCTAGTATATCTTGCTATTTTGGAAGGGTATTGTGATGCGAACTAGGTAACCGATAATAATGAAGTAAGTTCCACTAGTGGTTACATTTTTACTTTGGGAGGAGTTGTTATCTCATGGAAGTCTTCAAAAAAATTGTATAGTTTGGTCTACCATGGAGTCCGAGTTTATAGCTCTAAACTTGGCAGGGTAAGAAGCTGAGTGGCTTAGGTCATTACAAACATATATTCCATTGTGGGGAAAACCCACTCCACCTATCTCACTTTTATGTAACACTCAGGAAGCCTTAGGTGTTGCCCAAAATGAAGCTTACAATGGTAAGAAAATACATATACACATTAGGCATGAATGTGTGAGGAATATGATCGAGACTGGAGTTTTGATTTTACAATTCGTAAGACCAGAAAGAAATTTAGCCGATCCATTTACTAAAGGACTAAGTAGAAAGATAGTCCAAAATTCATCGAGGGGAATGGGGTTAAAACCCTGCTAGGTGAGGAATTATTGGTGGATACTCTTGTTGTTTCTGAAACGACGTAAAGTCAAATGAAACCAAGAAAAGGCTCACAAATGTACAAACCTACCCATTCCTAAAATATATGTGCGTTGAGGGGATGACCTTAAAGCTCTTAATGAATCCAAGATAGTTTTGATTTGTGACGAACTTGTGGGATTCACTGAAAATTATGTGAGGTTGAACAATGAATCGTTCTTAATCTTTCCATAACCCTGCTTGGGTGGTCTAATAAGACTTGATGGAAGGACCTACTTAAGTGTAAAGGATTGGCCTTCCTTTTATGAAATACTTTTAAAGGGTTGTGTTTCTAGAGCACTCATGAGTTTTCCTAAGGAAACTGTAGCCACTATAAGTTGTTGATTATTGCGGAACTCGTTTTATTCAAGTAAGACACGTGTTCTTGGAATAACCAACCTGTTTAGGAGTTCCAGATACGTTCACTCCAAAAACAAGTCAATCATCCCAATTCACTACACATTAGTTTAACCGCAAGATACTGATACTTAAGTGTCGAACTTTCACATGCTCAAACAAATATCTTTTTGCCCTTTTGCATTAGTGGGGGATTGTTAGTAATGCAAAATGGGCCAATCAGCCAAAAATTAATTTTTTGAAGGAAAAAATAAAAATTATCTTTACTCTTTGTCCCCACATGGGATGTTTAGAAGGGATGATTGTTGTTTAAATATGGAAATGCTTCACTACTACCTTGAGTAAGCAAGAGGAATAAAGACCCCTAGCGCACGCCGCCGACTGACCACACCGCCGCCCGCCCGTGACGCGACGAGGCGAGGCTAGTTGGGCGGGCAAGTCGGGTCAGGTCTTGAACCCATATTAATCTTTTTGGTCTAGATTAGTTTGAGAGCCCAGCATTTATGAGGTTTCTCTGATAATCAAACATTTAAACTAAAACCCTATTTTTTCTCCCTATATTTCAAACGTGGTTAAAATAAGTTTGAAAACTTTCTGATAATGGTAAAATTTATTTTAACTCTTCAGTCAACAGTTACATCGTGCTTCCGAATTTTACTCTGTTTGTGACCATTCCTATCCGTTCCTATCTTTTAGTCAGTCAAAATGGGTTTTCGAACTTCTCCGCGTTCTCTGAAAGACTCCATGTTATGGGTTGAGGTTGTTGAATTGTATGGCTATAAAAGGTGAGTTCATGAGCAGTTCAAAACACACAATCAAATCTTCTCCTCTTCTATCATAAACGTCTTTTACTGAGTTCTGGGCATCGTTCAAGTTCCTCCTCCGCTGCTTGAGTACACAAGTTAAAAGGAGGTCCTGTCGTACCTTGGGGAACGAATGTCCGTGTTGAACTCTGCTCTACCGGTTGGGCGAATTTCGTTTCAAATGCAGTGATTCATCACGCCCACACTTCTGCTTTCTAAAACTACAATTTTCAAATTTCTATTTTCTAAACCGATATCTTTTTTCCGTACTTTCTTTTCAAAAACAAGGTTTTATCAAACCAGCGACCATACATTCTGTTTCTTACATTGATACGGGAATTTTTCTACCAGCAAACTTAACTATAAATCTAATTAACTCGATTCATTTTAGTTATAGTTGATAGTATCAAATATATGAGTTAATTCAATTTAGTTCAAATCAATTTAATCGGGAAATTGTAATTGTAATTGTAATTGTAATTGTAACTGTAACTGTAACTGTAACTGTAATTGTAATTGTAATTGTAACTGCAACTGTAACTGCGACTGTAACTGCAACTGTAACTGTAACTGCAACTGTAACTGTAACTGTAACTGTAACTGTAATTGTAATTGTAATTGTAATTGTAACTGCAACTGCAACTGCAACTGTAACTGCAACTGTAACTGTAACTGCAACTGTAACTATATCTGTAACTGTAATTGTAATTGTGAAATAGCTTTAATTTTGTACTTAAAGATTTTGGGATTGTTCCAATAATTTCATTACATTAATTAAATAGTATACTTTGTGGAATTTGATTAGATGTTGAATAATACACTCTTATTATCTTGTTCGGTTGTTGCTGTTACAGCATATTGTAATTGAGATGAGAATCATGGGATTATGTTGTCACTGGTTTTGAGCAAACATGGCAAGTGGTTGTTCTTCCAAATGTATGCATGTTCTCCAAAAAGCAATAAATGCAGGCCTTCAAGTTTTAAGTAAAAAAAGAAATCCTGGAAATTGATAGGAAATACTCCAATATCTTATGGGTCAAATTATCACTCATAATATTTTTGAAAAACGTTCTTATTATAATTTATGATATGATAATGATGTTTTTAGTTTAGATGTTACACTTTTTTAACTTAGAACATGATAACCTACATTTAAATATTTAAAAAAGTTTCAACATTTAAATTTCATAATGTTGCATTTAAATTAAAATGCATAATGTTTAAGCTAAAAGCTTAAGTACAGTAATTGCTTTATAACTTGCGAAAAGTCCATATTTTTCAAGACTAACTCAAAAAAATATACGTTCAACAATTCAAGTATATAACATGAAAAAGGGCGTGTTAAAAAATATATATATATGTGTGTGTGTGTGTGTGTGTGTTTTATAGAAGTGCAATTAATATTATAAACTTAATTTTATCTATATGAGCAAATATATAAAAATCAATGTATTTTTTTAATAATATAACCGATGTAGTTAAGTTTATTTTATTTTATATCAAAATGTAGTTAAATTTGATTTAGAGTAATGAGAACATCAAAGTTGTTAGTTATGGAGTTAAGCGAAATCCCTCATTTTCAAAACTTCATCTGTAAGAAATTCTTGTATGGGAGGATAACACCCACAAAATCGCTTGGTGAGCATAGTACATGTCGACTTCGAACAGGAGACATACATAACTGAAATGCTGGCTTCTTCATTTGTCACGCCCAGCACAACATCAATTTGAGATGTATTCTGTCATCGAATTTGTGGTCATCCTCCCACCAATTTGCGACCTTGCATTCCTATAGGTGTTAAAAGTGCAACATTCCAAAATAACAAAATATACTCACTCAGTTCAATTTATTGTGGCACATTTATTTCCGACATAAAGATTTACAATATACTAAATGAGAGATAGAGATTAAAGTGAATGTAGCTAAAGTAAAATAAATGGAATTATGGAAGACATTCATCTAAAATTTACCTTTTTGGTAAAAAAGTAAAGAGCGTCAAAATAAAATAAACATGTCAAAGTAATAAGTGTGTCAATATTAACTTGACGGAAGGAGTATATATTTCTAATTTCGCTCAACTTAATTTTAACGAGCCTAACAAATGTTACTTGATCCCAAAAAAACCCTTTTAAAATGATAATTTTTCAATGGTATTACTTTATATAAACATTTTTAAAAATAAATAAAACCACCCTTAGGTGGGGGTTATTATTAGGTCCCCATCCTTAATAGAAACGGTGAAAAACTAACCGTGTGTAACCTACAATGGCCAAGGCAACAATAGTTGCCTTCAAAGGTAAAAAACTAGAATTTTGTAGCTATACATACATACATACATATATATATATTTCAGTAATTAAACGGGAGATGCGATTCCAAAGTTAGTAATTTTCACCCCTCGTGTTAATTACTAATTTTGGCCAGGCATCTACCCGTATGAAAGCAGAAATAGGTGTAGCAGTGGCACGAGAACGATTTTGGCTTGGAGTTGAG
>JAULKM010128355.1:0-19827 GCA_032355605.1 Rubia tinctorum | reverse complement strand
TAGACCATTCGGGGTGCCCTTAAATATCAAAGGCGGTTCAGTGTCGTTGAAGGCGGTTATAATACAACCGCCTTCGATTTATGTGAATCAAAGGAGGTTCACTGAATAACTGCCTTTAATTGAGAACAATTAAAGGCGGTTGTGCAAAAGTTACTTCTATTGTGTCCAGTTCTGGACTCGGAACTAGGATACGAATCGAGTTCCAAGTCCAAAACCTTTGTGACTAAGCATGTATGAAAGGACGAATATTGTTCCAAATTCGTAACATCCTCAGATTGTAGTTCCGACCTAGGAACCATGTCCGTTTCTTTGTGAGCTATTAGTAGATAAGTTCCGCTATCGGAAGAATTAAAACGGGAAGCTTATATTTAGCGGGTTCAAGCCTCACAATTTGGAGAGTAATTTGTGAAGAGGCATAACCCATTCCTTGGGTTTTCTTCTGGAACTAATTCTTGAAGGTATATTCAAGTCAATCACTTAATAGATTTCATTCCATTCAATTATATTAGAAATTTGTTGAACTAGTGTTTATGTGTGGAATTTTTTTAGGGGAATTGGGTTGGATTAGGATTTATGTTATGTGTCATGTTCGTTTGAAATCATACTCCATTGTAGGTACGTGGGCATGCTCCTTTAGTAGAATCATTTATTTCATTGGTTTTTGAACACGCGTCGAGGAAAGGTGAGGTCCGTGCACGTTGCCCATATAAGGATTGTAAGAATTATGCATATGAGGGGAGGAAGAAGTTGCATGAGCATCTTATAATGCGAGGTTTTCAAACTAATTATACACACTGGATATGGCATGGGGAGGTTCACACGGTTAATGATGATGATGTTAAAAATAATGAAGGGGTTTATTTGAAGGGAGACGATGCATTTGATGAGATGGTGGAGGATGTAGCTAGAGAATTTCATGGTAAAGTGGAGGCCCTAGAAGCATTGATCAATGACAAGAAGACTGCATTGTATGGTGAGTCCAAACATTCTGTATTGAGCGTTGCGTTGAGCATAATGAATCTAAAGGCGAAGTACGGGTGGACTAAGAAAGGGATGACTGAGACACTTGAATTGCAAAGGGAATTGCTTCCAGATGGTAATTTGATGTCAGATAGGTCGTACGCCGCAAAATGGATTCCTTGTCCAATGGGATTGGAATTGGTAAAAATTCATGTTTGTCCGAACAATTGCATGTTGTATAGAGGGAAGGAGGACGCAGATAGAGAAACTTGTCGTGTATGTGGTGAGTCCTGATACAAGTTGAAGCGGGGAGAGATTGTTGTGGGTGTAGAAGTTGGTTCCATCTCGAAGAAAAAGACCCCTGCTAAAGTTTTATGATATCTTCCTGTTATTTCTTGTTTCAAGAAGTTGTTTTCTTGCAAAGAGGATGCTTAGTCAATGCGCTAGCATGCAGATAAGGTTAGACCTGGGGATGATGTTATCAGTCATACGTATGATGGTGAGCAGTGGAAGAATCTTGATGCCCTTTACCCTGAGTTTGCATCAAAGCCTCGTAATTTGAGGTTTGGCCTGTCAATCGATGGAATGAATCCATTCAGTAATATGAGCAGCGCTCATAGTTCTTGGCATGTAATGTTCGTAATCTTCAATCTCCCCTCTTGGTTGACAATGAAACGGAAGTATGTGTTGTTATCATTGATGATTTTGGGTCCCAGGCAACCTTTTAATGATATAGATGTTTATCTTGCTACCCTTATTGAGGACTTGGTGACGTTGTTCAATGATGGGGTTTGGACTTACGATGGTCTTTTGGAAGAGTATTTCACATTGAAGGCCTTGTTGTTCTGCACTATAAACAATTTTCCAGCTTATGGAAATTTGCCTGGATATTTCGTGAAGAGGCACTACGTGTGTCCCATTTGTGAAAGGGAAACCTCAATTTTCAAACTGAAACACAGATGTAAAACTAGTTACTAGGGCCACCATCGGTTTCTTCCTAATGGGAACCCGTGGCATCATGCAAATAAGTGGTTCAATGGTGAGATCGAGTTACGGCCACCTCTGGTACCGCTAACCGATAACCAATTTTTTGACAGGGTCAAAGAATTGCCAAATGACTTTGGCAAGGGGAAGCAAAAATCGTCAGTAGAAAGAAGTTGGAAAAAAGGCTCTATTTTTTTCAAACTCCCTTATTGGAAGGATTTGGATGTTAGACATTGTCTTCATGTAATGCACATTGAGAAAATTGTATGTGACTCATTAGTTGGTACATTGTTAAATACCCCTGGGAAAACTAAAGATGGGTTTAAGGCCCGGCTTGACATAGTCAATATGGGAATCAGAGAGAGTCTGGGCCCAGTTAGAGAAGGCGATAAGTGTTATCTCCCACCTGCAAGTTTCTCAATGTCTTATGCAGAGAAGAAATATTTTTGTGAGACCCTCAGCAAATTGAAGGTGTCCGACGCATATTCCTCTAACTAAAGTTCATGCATATCGGTGAAGGTGTTGAAGTTGTTAGGTCTGAAATCACATGATTGCCACAATCTAATGCAGGAATTTATTTCCATTGTCATAAGTTCGTCTTTGCCTTCCCATGTCAGAATGTGATTACAAAGCTTTGTTTGTTCTTCAAGTCCATTTGTTCGAAAAGGATTACCTTTGTGAAGCTTGAAAGATTGCTGACGATGATTGTTGAAGTGCTATGCAGTATGGAGATGTACTTTCTGCCATCATTCTTTGACATTATGGACCATTTGATTATCCATTTGGTCAGTGAGATCAAGCTACGTGGTCCCGTATTTTTGAGATTAATGTATCCTTTCGAACGGTATATGAAAATTTTCAAACATTTTGTGAAGAACAAATATAGGTTAGATGCAAGTATTGTGCAACGGTACATGGCGGGGGAGGTAATAGAGTTCTTTAACAAATATATGAATGAGATTGATTCAGTTGGGCTTCCCAATTCTAGACATAAGGGCCGATTGGATGGATAGGGTGTTCGACGGGGTAAGCTGCTCAGCCCTAGTGGAGAGGATTTACGTGATGTTCATTTATACGTACTTCAGAACCATGATGATGTTGTTCCATGTATTGAGGTGCACATGAATCAGATACGCGAGGCTCATTCTTCATTTAATGAAGCATAAGTTCTCCAACAACACACTAGCACATTTACGTTGGAGTTTCGCGGTCACGTGGCCAGGGGTAGACATCCAGAAACATTTAAGTGGCTAGCACGTACACCTGTTGGTACGGTGCTTTCATATGAGGGTATGACATCAATGGTTTTACGTTTACCACAAAAGCAGTGGATGATAGAGGTGTTTCCCAAAACAGTAGAGTTTCTCTTGTTTCGGAGGCGCTGCATGTTGCTAGGTCTGGCAACAAGAATCCAACCTATGCCCACATATGTTATTTTGGAACCATAGTTGAAATATGGGAGCTTGATTATGTGACCATGAGAGTACCTGTTTTTAAGTGTGAATGGGTGGATGTTAACAGTGGTTAAAGAACGGTGGACTTGGGATTCACTTTGGTTGATCAGAGTCGTTTGACCTGGAGAGAGGACCCATTCATATTGGCAGGTCAAGTTTATCAGGTTTTCTATGTCCAAGACCTAGTTGACCCGAATTGGGAGATTATTGTTCAGGGCAAGAGGGCTTTTGTTGGTGAAAACGATTTTGAAGATTTCATCGATTTCGGGACAAATGCTTTCTTCTGTGCTAATGATGATTTTATGCTTGAAAAAGATGAGGAGAGTTTGTGTGTGCATGTCGGAAGGTCGGACCATGATGAGGTGGTATGGGTTGATGCCCAAAGCAAGATGACCAAGAGTATGAGGAAATTGAAGAGGAAGTTACCAGAGAAGAAGAAGAAATATAGGATATAATTTGTGTGCTTCATTCCAGTGTTTTGTGAAAATGACCATTGAATGGGAAAGGGTTCCTAGCTCGGAACTGTATCAGCACACTTGGTTACAGGTACTTCCTTACTATGCAAGAACATGCTGCAGAACCTGTTGGGCTAATATACATTGATATTCAAACTGCCAGTAACTAAAAATATGTGAAAGAAACCATTGTCAAAGTTAATCATGCAATAGAAAATCCAATAACATCCAAATTCATTAATCCAACTAATGGTCATAATCATTCAAGTAGTCTAGTTAGGAGATCCAAAAGTACACATTATCCCTAGTACAGGTCTAACTCATGTCACATTGAAGAGCATCGTTTCAAGCGGGGCATCTTGAAATCTTTGAAAGCTCTCTCGTAAGCACGTTGCTTATTTTCCAACTTCCATATGCGCTCGATGATGTGATCGGGAGTGGGAACTATTGACCAACCTATCATCTCGTACACTATACGTTGGTCAATTTCTAGTTCCTTGAGATCAAATGGTTCCGGTCTTCCCAGATTATGAGGATTGCATTTAGAGTATTTCACACTACATGCAATTGGGTCAATATTCGGGTAATCATCATTAAGTGGTCTTCCCCTCTATGATAAACATCATCTAAAGGCCCATCATCTACTTGGGGTTACACATCACGTAGGCTCTTGTATGGGTAATCAATATTTTCATTTATGATCCAAGGACAAATCTCCACATTATACCCACTCACCCTAATCCAATAACTGCCTGAACCCTCATCAAAATAACAGGGTTCATTCAAAATAAGAAGTTTTAGCAAATGTTGATCTTCTAAATATTTAACGGGGTCGGCTAACCCAATGCTCTTGTACAAACACAAATATATTATATTGCTATCCAATATCTAACCATCATCCCTTAAAGTATTAGACCTAGTTCGGGCTTCGAGACAAACAAACCTCGCTTCGTCTCGTAGATTTTGCCCGACGGCGGTAAACCGGTGTGATTGGATTCGAAGACAACATGGTGCTTCCCGATTGTGTGTGGGAGTTTGAATTTGGATGAGGGATGAAGGTCCAAACTCAGAATGGCTTTAGGGTTTGTTATAGTGGTTCTCGATCTAGTTTTTTTCTTTTATAGGCAATTGTCTTCTGACCTCGGAACAACATCTTTTACTTTTTTGCAAGGGTCGATTAACAGTTCCAATATCGGAACAACAATCTGACAGCAATTACAAAATTCCTATTTAGAGTTCTGATTCTGGAACTAAGTCTTGGAATTTATTAGGATAGGAATTCAAATAGTCATTTTAAATCAACTTTTGTCCTGAACAAATGAAAGAGTTCAGAATTATAGTTTCAGACTCGGAACTCTAATATTCGTGCTTTCAATGGATAGATACGATCAAGTTATGAATTCGTAACTAATATTCGAGAAATATGAACTTAAACTCAAATATTCTTACAATGGCCAAATTTGTTCCTGAAAACAACTCAGAGTTCGGAAGCTTTGTTCCGGACTCGGAACAATTACTTTTGTGTTAACACGTACAACTGACATTCAGTTTCGAGCTCGTAAGTTGTTTCAGTAAAAATAAACAAAAATAACCTCCTTCCTGAAGAAGGTCAGTTTAATTCCGTAAATGACACCAGAGTTAGTTCTGAATTCGTAACTGCAATAATCATCTTAGTAAGTTGCTCCTCTTATTCAGTTATGAGCTCGTAACATACCTGTCAATAAAAAAGCTTCAAAACACCCTTTAGTCATTCTGATCAGATTTCATCCAAAAAAAATCAGACCTCGGGACAACAGTTCAGAGCTCGTAACACATGCATTTCGTCTCAGTTCTTGCAATCCTGAATAACAAGTTCCAAACTTTGAGCACCTTCTAGGAACAGCTTTCCAAAGCCAGGACATAGTTCCTATGTTGGAAATGTTTCTTAAAGTATGGTAATTGAAAGGAAACAACCATTAACTAGCATCACATAAGTATGCCTACAAATGACAACCATTTAATGTAAACATCCATTAGACATTGAACTTTGTCAAAGACATGATATCCAAATCTACAAGTCGTTTGTCATCCAAAAAATGTACCCAAATTATCATAAACTCAAGTTCAATAAATATTTCAACATCACATCAATTCAAAACAGTTTAATTCATCATAACCATCATCCTAACATCTCCTCATCTCAAAATCGTTCTTCTCTGGATCGGCACCCCCGTCGTCAACATTATCACCCTCGGTCTCATCTTCATCAGAATATACGGGTTTGAAGTTTGGAATCCCATCGTCGTTGCTAAGCACGATCTCGAGTCCAGTGGAATCGATGAATTTTTTGTGCCTAACTTCAACTGCAGCTAACTCTTCATTCGCAGCACCCACTTCACTGCGCAAGCATGCCATGTACTTTTTCATGGTAATTATCCAAGAACCTTGCCTCTCTAAAAAATGTTAAAATAATCAATCCTGAAAAATAATTAAGGTTTGGCTACTCAAGAGATGAAGAAGCCTCTGCTCTCAACATTGCCTCATCCCTACTCTTTTCCGCTACCCTAGCGGATGACCCGAGAACCGTGCACTGGACATATAATCCCTCGTCGTTCAAAACCAAGTGGTTTTGGTCGAACCAAGCCTTGTCACAGTACTCCATTCTCATGGGTTTGTCAATAGGCAAAACCTTCCACTTCTTGATCAACGTCGTGATCAAGCCACCATACGAAATATCCTTCTTTTTACCCGTCGGGGCCTTCAACATATACACAAGAATTGTATATCAGGGGTTGATCTTGACACCCTCAATCACGTAAAAGAAAATCATTAGAATTCCTACTTTAGACTCGCATGTGTGGCCACCAGACGGAATGACATTCTGACAAATCCACTCAGATATTATCCTATTCTCGGCCTGCCCTGGTGCCGATCCCGACCTGTTCAAATATTTATTTTTCATCGCTACCGGGCACAACGGGGTTACCTTCGTAACCCCAAGCCAATTCTATTGATGGAACATTTCAATAGGTCCACCCTCATCGACAAGCTTCATTTTAGTTGGGTCAGTATATTTTATACCTAGCGCATCATCAATTAAATAATTTGTGATGGGTATAGTCACACTGTTCACAATAGTGTACTCCTTACTGTTACTACCTTGTCCTAAATTAGCGTAGAATTGTAGGACTTCATCATAACATATTGGTTCATCTAACATCAGTAATTTGTCGAAACCCGAGCTCTTCAATTTTTCAACCAAATACCCTAACCCTAGAGGCACCACATCATTAGCACGAATAACCTTAGGATTACAACACTTCTTACGATTGAATTCCTTGTACCTCTATTCCGCAATACGATTGTAGAACCATTCTGAAGAACCACCAGTGCTTGGTTGAGTTGGTCGATGACTCCGGGAAGACGAATTCCCACACCCACTGCCTGATTTGCCACCATGTTGCCTAGGATCCACACTTAATTTCTCGTTGGAATGTGGAATTTAAAGATTTGGTTTCGAGTTCGTAGAACAAGGGGATTTGGACAGGGTTAATTACAGATTTGCGGTTTATGAAAATTCAGCCCATATTTTTTTAATACCGTGAGTAGGTTTCGAATTTGGAACCTAATATATTCGAATTAACAAAGAGAAGATGGTGTTCCTATTTTGGAACCTGGAAGCCAACAAAGTTCCGGACTCGAAATGTAATCGGGCATGTAAAACAAATCGGAGAATTAAAGGCGGTTTTCAAAAAGGGGTAAATAATACCCATTTATTTTCAGTGGGAATTCCATCTCATTTTCACTTCCAAAAACCTTCCCTAGACCTTTTCCCACATAAACTTCACAATTCTCTCCTCAAATTATCACTTCCATTGCAAAACCTTCACAAACCCTAGATCTTCATCTACTACACATATTTGGGAGGTCGTCGCCGTACCTCTCAAAAGTACTATTTTTAAGCCCTAAAGTGCTCTCAACTACAATTAAGTAGATAATGGAAAGTCGGGGTCGTCCACGGAGACAAAGAATTTTTTTCAAATGTTTGCTCATATAATGGTAAATACTATACTAGATATAAAGATATACATACATATAAAAGCTTGTAAAAGGGGGGTTTTGGTTTTTCTAAGTTATTAATTTAAAGACAAGTTAAACTAGCAAACCATACAAATCTACTAATTAAGCAACAATTACTAAGACGATTTTAAACGTGAATTACGGGATCTTGGGTGCAATCGATTTCTACTTCCAAGCCTCTTATCTATCATTGAACATATAACCTATTCAATATTTTACTACTTGTTGTGAAGATAATTCTTCTACCCTTCTTTGATAGTAGTTTACAAGAGTGAATTCAACATCTTTCGCTAAACCTTACTAATGACCCCTTTAGTCGTTCAAAGCCTAAAGGTATCTCATTAATGGCATTAAGTACAAAGAATCAACAAGCTTGGTAACACTTATAAACACTACACCGTGTCTAAGAATTGAACCAATTCATGCATTTATACAAAAAATAGTCAAGAACGTTCAACGTTCATAAACCTCTCTCATTTTCTACAAAAAAAACATGATAAAGAATTCGACATTATCACATTTATCTAGCATTCATCAAATCATCAACAACATTAGAAGTTCTAAATCATGCTCGGATTTCATATCAAAAGAAGGAAGAATTAGCTAATTTGTCCAAACTCTAACACAATATCATACAAGCAATTCATATACGCAAACTTCCAATATCATTAATGTATTCAACAACCAATTCAAGCACAATAAGTACAATAGCAAAGCACTAAATAGCTTACATATAGATTTCAATACACGGGCTTGGAAGCCTTAATCAATTGCTCCCATGGTTATGTTAGCTACTAGAACCCATGCTAATTAACAAAAGCAAATCAAACATGAATTCAAGAAGAAACTAAGATGGAAAAGATGGAAAACTAGGGTTTTACAGTTCAAAATCGGGAGAGAAAAGCTGGGGAAGAAAGAGAAAAGTAGTGAGTATTTATAGTACAAAAAGTCCAAAAATGTAAGTCTGAGCCGTAGACCGTCGCGAATCGCGACACGTTCGTCGCAACTCACTACGGTTAGAGTACTTTGCTTTCAAATGTTGTCTTATCTTCCTTTCCTTGGGTCTTCAATGTCTTCAAAATGTAGTCTTCATGGTCTTCAAATCTTCAAAGATAGTCCTTGAAGTCTTCAAAGTCTTCCAATGTTTACCTTGTCACACAAAATCCCCCTAGAAGAGTAATAAAAGCGTAAAGTCGCTCTTAACTCTTTTTAGAGAATTTCAAGGCAAAATGCCACATCTGGAGTACAAGAGTATACAAAAGTGAATCCAAAAAGTCCCAAAATAACTGTATAAAATGGACACACTAACTACCCACGGCGAGTATCAATTTTCATACCCATACCAGCCTCATTCCCACCAAAACTACATCCATACCCTCTCCATTGGGGTGGATGTGGGGCGGACCTCCACCAAAACTCACCCCACTGTCATTCCTAGTTGTGAACCATTAATGAAGTAGTAAAAGGACCAGTTTCTTGCATGTCAAATGATTGAGCTTGTCTAGGGGGACTTTGAAGCACCTACTAGCATAGATTGAAGCACCTACACCTTACACTCGAAGTACTTCAATACAACTTTAAAGTTTTTGGCACTAGTAGAGAATGGGGTGGTTAAAGGTGCTTCTATCAAACCCCAAAAGTCACTTTAAAACCGCATTCTCTAACTCTGCCTTCGATCGACCAAAGGTGGTTCTTTTGTTTGGGGTTGAAATAGGTTCCGAATTCGAAACCTATTTATGAGGTTCTAAAAAAGAGTCATCATAAACCAAAGGTTTCCGGCAACACAGATAAGGAAACCAAGAAAAAATATAAATTTGGACAAAAATTAAGACATACTATAAACCCAAAAAGAAAAACATCAGACAAAATATAAACCAACAGAAAAACATCCGACAAAAGTTAATCAAAACATATCTGGTGTGTTTCGCGGCGGAGGCGGCTTGGTGGCGGAAGACGCAGTGAAGCAGTGGTTATCACAAGGCGGGAGAGCATTGGTAGCAGAGAAAGATGGTAGCGCCGGAGGGGAAGCTTTCATGCGGCGAGCTTCGATCCTACGATGGCAGCAGAACATCGATCCAGTAGCAGCGGTGGAGGCATGTGGGCAAACGGTTGAGTGGTGGGCAGACATTGAGAGATGCTATTTAGGCGGGGAAAAAGGAGAAAATTTATGGAGGAGAACATGGAGGGAGGTAGGGAGAAAAAGGAGAAATGGGAGGGAGGAGAAAAGGGAGGTGGGGGAGAAAACCCTAAGTAGAGAGAAGGATAAAAAATCAAGGAGAAGAATAAAGGGGGAAGAACATTGGGCCAAAAAGATAGCCCATTAAAGATGGTTCTACAATTAGAACCGCCTTTAAAATAAAAGAGTGACTTGGGATAGCACTTCAGAACTTGGAAGAGCTTTCGAACCTAATTAAAGGCGGTTCTACAAGTAGAACCACCATTAATCGATTGCCATTAAAGGCGGAACTGCCTTTAATTGATTTAAAACTGCCTTTAAACTGAAAAAGGTGACCTGGGAGGGAGTTCCAAACTCGGAACCTATTTCGCACCTCAATTAAAGATGGTTCCGATGAAACCGCCTTCTGACGCTATCTTTAATAGAGCTTTCTCCACTAGTGTAGCTGCAAATATAGATTGAAGCACCTATACCTTACACTCAAAATACTTCAATACAACTTCAAAGCACCCAGTAACAAGTATAGATTGAAGCACCTACACCTTGCATTAGAAACACTTACAAGAAATAATCAAGTTTGCATGAAATTCTTAAACCACCAACAATATTTCAAATACCTAGTTATTACCATAACTTAAAGTATTTAAACAACTAAGTTGAAACACCTTTATCACACACTCAAAGCGCAAAAAATAAAATTTGAAGCACCTTCAATACAACTTCAAAGCACCTACAAACATAGGTTGAAGCGTTTGCGCCTTACATTCGATCACTTACAATATATACTTAAACTTGAACAAAAATATTAAAGTACCAACAATATTTATTTCAAGTACCTACAATCATGATTTAAAAGCACCTACAAGTTATATTTAAAGCATATAAAACCATCACATCAAGCACCATCGTCAACTACAACTAATACTTCAATCACAAACAAGTATAGTTTAAAGCACCTACAACCATAATTTAAGGCACCCACAAACTACACTAGAAACACTTACAGATAATACTTCAAACACCAACAAGTTATATTTGAAACACCTACTACCAATTATAACCTAAAGCACATACAAATTATAAGTAAATCACCTTTAAACCACTCTTGAAGATCCTACAACAATAACTTGCTAGAAAACAAGTACACATAAATATGAATAGTTTAATCGGCAAATAAAAAAAATTAACTTTCTTGAACCCCAAAAGGTTCATTAAGTTTCTGCCACAACCTCTTCGGTCGAATTATACTCAAAATTGAAAGACAAAATCATACTGATCGGGTACCCATTTAATTTAAGAACTGTTTTTTATAAAGTACTAAAAATGATGATTCACTTGAAAATTTACATCAACAACTTTTACCTCATTACAAAACAGCTCATGTTTAATGCATGGTCGTCTATTCCGGAAGTAAAAGGCAAAATCCCTCGCCCTCAAGGTCCCGTCATCTAGGCACCATAGGTTGATGAAGAGGTAAATCACGACATCCAAGGGTCAACTATCTGATGGTCACTTCCTGGTGTCAACAAGGAACCCTCTTATGGGAGAAAATTCCCACTCTACAACTATCAGGATTTGAACACATGACCAATGGTTGTCTATTCGTATCATTATTATATAGTGGAGGATACAAGTCCTCCAATGATCATTATTTAGGCCTGTGCGAAAAATTCAAACATTGATAATTCGAGATATATTTAAGAGAGAGAATGGAGACTAAATCACCTTGAGGACTACAAATTACACAAATTTAAATAAAGGCTCAAATTGTGGGTTGCACGAGAACCAAATAGAGCTTGTGTGAAGAGTAATGATTTAACAGCGACATTAGTGGAAGCACTAGTGTTAGAGTGGCCTATTAAAGGCGGTTCAACCTCTAACAACAAAATACATAATATGAGGCAATGTCACTCTAAAAGCTTCCCCTAGAATCAACCTATCAACCACATTCTTCTTCCCCATCACTTTTGTCTTCTCTAAAATCACTAACTCTTGCCGAAGAGTTAAAATTAGGGATTTCTTTTCCTCCCGTAGAGTGCACAACCTCTTCAGCTCCAACTCCAGAGTAGAACCCCTAGGTACTTCACCACCACAAGAGCCACTACCCACATGGTGATTGCTATGACCACTCATTTCCCGATTAGGAAGAAAACTATCTCCCGACCCTAAAAACATAATAGCAAAAGGAAATATAATATATTAATTACCAAATTTTCCTATATATTTTTAAAAATACCTTCCCGTCTTATAGGCCTTTCAACCACCACTACATGCTCACTCATTTCAGTTAGAAAACTAATGAGACGTCAAATGTATGTATTTCTTAAGGCATTTAACATCTATTTTGTTATGTTTTTTTTGGGTAGATTGCTAGGTTTATATGGTTTTTACATCATAAAGGGCTTAAATGACCATTGTTGATTTTCTTACCTAAATCCCTCATTTTGTAGCCTAATAGATTTTTGTACGTACGAGCATCTAGATCTTGTTTTGTGAGCTTATTTGTAGATCGCTCGTAAGTACTTCAGAATAGATGAATGAGAGCCAATTGTTAATATGGTAGAAGACTGAAGACCACAAGTTAAAACATAGTAAGAGATAGAAGGGTCAAAGAAAAAATGCCAAGTTCGAAAGTGTCAAAGAAATGTACGAGCCATGTAGAATTACACGGTTCAGGACATTAGTTTGTACCAAGATAAAAGTCCCAGATGACGAGCCGTGCAAATATGCATAGCCCATACATAAATAACTGGGGAAGAATCAGACCCGATCAACATGACATGAAAATGTGCATTCCTCGTGCATCAGAAGCCTAGAATTACAAGTCCCAGATGATGGGCTAGGAAAAACTTCATGGTTCGCCCAATCAATTTCTGTGGAACGATCTTCTAATCGACGTCCCGTGCAATACAACATGAGTCGTGTTGGCCGTGTTGTGCAATACTATATGACCTGTGCCACACTGGTACTGGGGTTTTTCAACTTAGGCTTTTTAGGCTCATTTATCCTACCCTATATATATGGCCTTCAACCTCCAAGGGTTTAGTAAGTAGGCTTCATTAGTTTCATTTAGTGTATTAGGAAGGAAGAGAGGCTAGGGGAATTTTGTTTGGAGTTCGATCTCTTCTCTCTTCATTTACTACTTTGATTCATGGCATTTATTCTGATGATTGCCACAGATCGATGTAACGTTAGTAGAGTAGTTTATTTCTTGGGGAATATTTGTAAACATGATTTGACATGATTTTTGAGACTTTTTAGATTCATCCTATTTTTCCATGTTATAAATATCGTGCTTAATTTCTAGTTTAATTTCTTATTGTGATTTATGCTATGAAATATATTAAGATGCACACTTGATTTATTTATTGCGTGATATCATACTAGGAAAATAATGCTAGTTTGGGAATGTTGGATTATTAGCGCAATGATAATCTTGTTAGTACCGAGAGGATATGTACGATAGATCTGCCTTGTAAGTTCCGAGATGGTAATAGATAATAATTTTAATTGACTAATTGGATGAGGAATTGCATGTTAGGAGCATAAAACCTATCACGTTGATGTTACTAAAATCCCAATGGGGGGAACTCTGGCTAACCCCGATAGTTGAGCATTTTTAGTTTGTAGCGACTAGGGTGGAGTTGACTCTAGAGTTATCACAAGCAACTGATTTCCTCTTCCTTTTGAGGTTTAGGATGAGTGCTCATAGTGGAGGTCCTAGTTCTGTGATTAAGTTTACTCCCGCATATAACTGTTGCAACCTATGGAAGGCAGAGTTCCTTTAGGGGTGGTCAATAGAGAAGCGCACCCCTAACAAGTTACGGAGGAGGCGAGATGTTAAGGAGGGTCCATAACTAGCTATGTGACAAACAGTGGAAGTTCCAGGGGGAATGAACATCTCAACACTATGTGATAAAGTAAGAAAATAGGTTGATAGTTGCTTATGTGAATTAGAGTCTAGGATCCAATCTATACGTCTATCATGTGATGCAAATAACCACTGAGATTAGTTAGTTCATATTTTATCTCATTTTACTTGCATGATTAGTAGTTTTACTTTAAACAACCCCCCTCGGTTACTACTAGTTATTCCTGACACATAATTGGGATGATGCCCGAGAGTGGATTGTGTTTAGCAAACCTTTAGGCTATAATATCTTTATGGAAAATGCTGGACTTGCCACTATCTACGTTTTTGGCAGTTAGGAGTAGGATTAGGAGCAGGATTAGGAGCAATATAAAAATTTGTATCTTTAACCCCTTGCACCTGTGGGTAAACTCAATGAAAAGAACGACCCCACGAGTGCAGGTCAAAATTTAGCGTCATTGTCGGGATATTAGATTTCTGTATTTGTTAGCTAGCATAGTCAGTCAGTAGAGTAGCTTGTATTTTTGTTTTTGTTTTGTTTAAGTTACTTTGTTTTTGTGTTGAGCTCTTGTTTGTTTTCTTGAAGTACTCTCACTTGTTTTCTAGTGTTTGTTTAAGGACTAGTACTATATAGTTCCTTGTTTATAGTACATACCCGTACCACGAACTTAGGATCTCTATATTGCTTACCTCAAACCACAGGTAGACGTAGAAGAAGAAGAAGAAGAGCAATCAAAAAAGTTTATCAAAGACTTGTTGATACTGAGAGGGTGAATCCAATGGCCAAAGACAATAGAATACTTAGGGATTTATGGCTCCAGACTTGGAGAATCAACCCCTTTACATTATCTTTCCACCACTCCTAGAAAATGTGACTTATAAGCTAAGTCAGGGATGATCTAGTGTTTTCACACATTCCACAGTATGGCCAGAGAAGACTGGAATAAACACATCTCGAAATTCCATCTAGTATGCATGAACATGAAGCCATCAGGTGTGTCTGAAGAGGATTATAACTTTAGATCTTTCCCGTTCTCAGTCCGAGATGCGGCGAAAGATTGGTTATACTATTTGCCGCTGGGATATATTACCTTGTGGATGGACATGAAGAGACAATTTTTGTAAATTTCTTCCTTGCCTAAATCCGACGGGCTCAAGAAGTAGCTCTCCAACATCTTCCAACACCCGAATGAGACGCTATGTGGATATTGGGATTGATTCAAGAGACTATTAGCAAGTTGCCCATGTCACCCATTAAAGGATGGAAATTTGGTGTACTACTTCTTTGAGGGTTTATGCGACGATGACATGAGGATGGTTAATGTGGCATGCAATTGGTCGATCGCAAAAAAGCCCAAATGATGCTTTGGCTCTATTTGAGGAAATGGAAAATGGGACGAGGTAATTCATAACTTGATCAAAAACTTGAACAGATAAAGAAGTGACTCATTTCCCCGAATTATAGGAGAAAATAAAATATTTTGCTTCTATGATGTAAGAGTTCATGAAGGGAAGAAAACAACAAGTTAGATTTTGTGCTTTAGACCATCCGACGGACTTGTGTCCTCAATTGTGGAAGTGTTCGAGAAAGTGAAAGCCTTGGATTATCAAGGATGGCAGTAGTTTGGAGAGAATAGGAAATATTCTAGGGGTCAACAACAAGGGTCCAAACGAACCAAGGAGGAGAGGCTAGGAACCAAAACCTTTATGCTAATTCCTTCAACCCCCGATACCGTGATTAACCCAACTTCCGTTGGATAGAAGACCAATAAGAGCAAGGGAATGCATATCGGGATGTCCAGGGGTACAATCGAGGAGGTACTCCACAATCTTACCCGAGAGGTGAAGGAACTTTGAACAACTACATTGGGATATTTAATTCGGAGCGCGGGTAGTTGATGGACGTCATTGCTCAAGTCACCAAGAGCAATGAGATCTCGCGGATAAGACTAGGTGGGACATTGAGGAGTTAGGCACGGGGGCATTTTTAAGCATCAAGAACCTTAAAGTTCAAGTTAGGAAATTGACCACCTCGGTTAGCCGACTAAAGGCAAGAGATTCCAGCAAACTACCTTCCCAACCCGAGATCAATCCAAGGAATGTGAGCTCAATCAAGCTGCAAAGTGGAAAGGAAGTTAGGCCTAGAAAAACTTTGTATAAGATATTATCGCCTTGTGGAGAAAATCAAGGCAACCCTTGAAGATGATGTAATTATCGTTGAGAAGGAGTCCAATCGAGATCTCCCCACCACCAAAGTGAAGGAAGTCACACCTCCACCTTCATTTTCGGAGGTATTAAGGAACAAGGCAAAGGTGGTGACCAACGACAAGCAAATTAGAGAGGTCTTCAAGTGTTTTGTGGTAAGTATCCTGCTTTTGGATGTCATTGATCAAATTCCTCTCTATGCAAAATTATTGAAAAATGCATGCATGAAGAAAAGACCAAAAACTGGTAAAGAAAGCAGGTGAATTTAAAATAGAAGGATTAGCCACTTTAACTCATAGAATCCTGCCGAAAAAGTGTGATGATTCGGGAATGTTTTCAATTCCTATTGACTTAGGAGGTAAAGAAGTGAGTGATGTTATGATTGACTTATGAGTTTCAATTAATGTCATACCATATAGCCTCTACAAGAACCTTGATATAGGAGAACTTAAGGAAACTAGGATGACTATCCAATTGGCCGACCATTACCAAGGTAGTCCTAGAGGAGTAGTGAAGGATGTGATGGTTAGAGTGGGTAAGTTAGTGTTTTCAACGAACCTCCATGTCCTTGACATGTTGCACAAATGAGGTGCACCCCCAATCTTGTTGGGAAACCCATTTCTCAAACCGTCAAGGATTAAAATATATGTCCACCTAGGAATATTAATCCTAGAGGATGACATTGATAAGGTTGGTTTAAAGATTTACAAGTATAGTCATGCATCTTCTCCTTCTTCTTTTGCATGTAATGACATAGTTGCTTATGAGGAAATTGATCATGTTGAGGTGTCCAACATGAATGATGAATTCGTGAACTCTTGTATGATTGACGAGAGGTCGCATGTTGGGAGCCTAATGGATGATGAAAATGTTGAGAGATTTAGTTACTTCCATGATTCTAGTGTTTCCATGTCTATGTGAATTGTTCTTCAATGTCTATAAACACTAACATGCAGGGAAGGAGTTAAAACCTCCTCGAACTCCTCCTAAACCAAGGAGAAAGTTAAGGCCTCGACCTTGATGAACATTGAACATGAACACCCAATGAGGAATGGACTCAAAGGTAAGGATGACACTTTGTGGAGGTCTCTCCACAAGGATGTCATCGTGGATGGAGTCGCGGATGGGGACTTTGGAGACCCAACGCTAAGGTTTAATTAATTAAATTTGTAAGTAGGAATAAGTCGTGAGGACGACAATAAATATACGATGATTTTCCTTTGCTTTGCTAGTGTTTTAGTTGTGTTTTAGTTGTTAGTGTGTTTTTTTAGGAGAAGTTTTGTTGAAATTTGTGGTTGAAAATTGGTTTGAATTGAGTCTCAGGATGTTGGTTAGAAGAATTTAGAGAGTTGGGCTGAAAAGGTAGTAAAATGGTCTGAAAAGGCCCAGGAGTGTTCCAGGGGCATGGGTCGTGTGTAAGAAGAATTGGGCACGAGGTCTTCAAGTTACACGGCCATGCTAGATGACCAAATATACAGATTTTAGTAAAAATTAAATTTGCAAAATTGAGCAATTATACCACGCCGGATTTACAGTTTTCTTCTTCCTTGAATTCTGTAGTGCCAGTTGGCACTGCGCCAAGCCATAACATCTTCTCTGAACTTGAATTGAAGAAGTTTTAACTCCCGAAATTCCCTTTCCTTTTTCATACACCATTACTACGTTCATATTTCTCTCTATATCCCAAACAACCTATTTGGAGAACATTAGTAATCCTCTAAACCAAACCCTACCATATCTTCTCACATCAATGTAGATCACTTACCACACTTACATAACTCCAAAACATTCATCCCCATTTCACACTAGGCAACATTGGAATTTTGGGCATTCTCTCAAGAGAGAGCATTCTTTTGTTTTTTTGTGTGTTCTTTATCTCCCAAGCTGCAAATTTGGATAATACTTTAAACTTTGTGTTTACATTCTTTCATTGGCATGATTGTGAATATGGAGAGAACTCGAAACTCGAAAAAGTTTTGCGTTTATGGGTGTATGTGGGTAATGTGTATGTTTGTATATTATACCAAGTTTGGGGGAAGAATGTGGACTCTTATTTGTGATGATGTGATGTGCTAAATTATGGATGTTTAGGGAAGCATGATTCTTGCAAAGTGAGACTAGATGGGTGCTTAAAGTTTATATGTTTTCATTACCATGTTCTCTTGTTTTTGATAGAATGGTTCCTAAGAGGAGTCGAGGGGAGAAAAGAACAACTTCCCTTGTTGAGAAAGGGAAGAGTTCGGCCCAAGTTGGGAGGCGAGGGTTGAGCCAGCCCATTGTGTCTACTCCCTTGGTTGTTGACGACTTTATGAGCTTGGAGAGAGTTTCCGGGAGCGCGACTCGGAAATGGAGTAACTGGCAAAGACCAAAGAGGGTGGTGTCGGAGACGAAATTTGCTTACAGGAGACGGAATCTTAATAAAAATATATTAAATGTACATTATGTTGACTCAATAAGATTGAAGAGTTTGAAAAGGAATTAGTTGAGCTCCTACTCGATTTCGAACACTATATGAGCTTGGCTCGAACTCGGATAAAATTCGATTAAATTCAAATTCTAGTCGAGGTTTGGCCGAGCTATTCGCAAACAGCTCGGTTTGTTTACACACCTAACTGAAACAATTTCTATTATCAAATTATAAGACGGCATCAATTTGAGACCTTTGAAAACTCAGTACGAAGTTCCAAATAATAAGGATAATAATACTGATTAATTACATTTGGCCTAATAAATTCAATTATCTTGATTAGTTCAATTTTAAATTGAAATCCAACTTACCATTATGGTTCAAATGATGTCAGTTTTAGCCGTTAATGAGCAGGATTTTGAATTTGATATCAGAAAAGATCAAACCCTACAGAAACAGAGTATACACATCTGGAAACATGCCCAAGCCCACCATTACAGTCGATAAAAATGGAGTAAAATTAAAGAACGATTAACCAACTTATTCACGCTCTTGGCCGAATATCAAGAAATGATGCTTATTCAGATCCCATCATTACTCACAACATTTATCACAAGTCACATGATAACAATAATGCATTAAACCAAACTTATCATCTCTGAACTCAAGCAAGGCCCATCCCTCAAATAATGCTTGCAGAGAATTTTACCGAGGAAACCGCATTAATGGCAGAGCCCAGAGGCCAAGCAGCTTCAATCAGTGAGTTCTTGTACATAATTTTTTCCAAAACTCTAATCTTTTCGAAGGGATTCAACCCTGTAACAAAAGAAATCAATGACGCTGAAAATTACTGTAAATCGATCACACACCCCACCATATATAATGATTAATGAAGCTACTTGCCAAATCCATTGACAAGCAATGCGTACATGTAGACCATATCCATACACAACATTTCTTGATCCTCAACTCTGGCATACTTTGCGATTATTCCTTCGTATGACATACCGCAGGCCTGCTTAGCCTCGCTTAAGAAATCCACCAGCCGGATAACGCTAGAAGGTGCATTTGGATCTATGAAACCAACCTCGGTAGCTTTCCCGTAGAAATATGAGGCCACAAACAGATTTTTCTGCCCTGCTCCTCCTCCACCGTTCCACACTTCCATTACACCTCTCGAACTTGATAGAATGTAAAACCCACAAATAATTGTGGCTGTGTGTATTCATATATATACTGAGTACAAAGGGTATACA
>JAULKM010128337.1:0-19828 GCA_032355605.1 Rubia tinctorum | reverse complement strand
ACACTTCCACATCAGCTTGCATAAAAAACCGATCCAAAAGCAAGTGTGCCATTTTCTCCGGGACGGAGGGAGTATTAGTTTGACGGAATATGAATGTTACAAAATTTTAGAGATTTTGGCATAAGGAAGAATTAGATCTACGTTTAAATCTAAGTTTAATATCATCCGAGACAAAAGAGGTACTCTTTCTTCTCTTGCTCAAATCTGGAACAAACGATTGGAGAAGAAGGTATCAATTTTTATGTGGAAGCTGGCTAACTCTCTATTGCCTTTTAATGATATTTTGATATTTATGAAGGTGAAACTTGCTTTTAAGTGTCCTTTTAGTTGTGAACATGATTCTCTCTCTCATTTCTTTAATAGTTGCCAAACATCTAAACCTATTTGGTCTGTTGTGCATCAGTGGTTAGGTTTAAGATACTCTGATTTTGATGACATCTGGGATAGGCTTACTTATTTATGGACTTTTAAAGGTTTTTCAAAGGCACACTCAGATCTTGCACATGTTGTACCATCTATAGTATGTTGGTCTATGTGGAAACACAGGAATGCTTTCATTTTTTATGGAACTCCTATAATCCAAATAGGCTAATTTCTTGTATTAGAGATGACATATACATGACTTATTTTCTGAAATCTATTTGCAGTAATCACATGTATGACAAGGAATGGATCCATCTAGGTTTAATGCCTATCATCTTGACACCCAAAATGCCATTCATAACTAGAATTTACTGGAAAAAACCTGAACTCGCATTTAAGATTAATGTAGATGCTGCTTGGAAAGGATCTAACACCAGCTGTGGTATAGGGATAATTATTAGGAATAATCAAGGGAATTTGATCAGAGCAAAAACCGTAAAGACTGTAGCAAAATCTAGTACACATGCAGAAATCTTAGCTATTTTAAGGGGAATAGAATTTGG
Source organism: Rubia tinctorum (assembly GCA_032355605.1). Taxonomy (NCBI): domain Eukaryota; kingdom Viridiplantae; phylum Streptophyta; class Magnoliopsida; order Gentianales; family Rubiaceae; genus Rubia; species Rubia tinctorum. Next base: position 18,902 of record JAULKM010128337.1, on the reverse strand, counting down.
GATAAGCATTCTATGTAATAAGTTCATCACTGAAACTGATTGCTTAAATGCTATAAATTCTATTAAGGACCAATTTAAAGCTCCTTGGATACTCTTTTAATTTTGATCTTTCATCCATGAATATGATGTCTCCGTTCTTATATCACATGTTTTAAGACAAGGAAATATACCGGCAGATAAGTTAGCAAAGTTTGCTCTAAACATTCAGTCATCAGTTGTGGGATATAATTTTTATGATCTTAACTCTGAAATCAAAGGATTGTTAGTTCTTGATCAGGTAGGTATCGTTTCTATACGTGTGGATGCATAAATGTAATTTCTATACATATGGATGCTACTTATAGTTGGCTTTTTGTTTGCATTTTTTTAGAAACAAATAGCAACAAATTACATAGAATTGAGACACCTACTCAGGCACCCAACAGGTCAATTTTTTTTATGGATACTACAAACAATTGCAGCAAATGTAATTCACTGGTTGCACACACCTGACACTTAGAAGTCATATGTTTTGCTGCCTCACCCTCACACTTGACCAGCAAAACACCCAGTCAAAGCAGAAAATTTCAAGTAATTTGGAGGTATCGGAGAAACCCGACTCTCGGACCATTGGTACGGGGATTGTTCAAGCACAATGCAAGGAAAAGAAGAAAAAAATGAATGAAGAACCAGAAACAAGCTCCAGTTTTTGCACATCAAAATCTATGGATAAATTGGTAATCTGGTAATTTGGTAAACATCGACCCGGGGGTGGAGGTGTTCCTAACGGAATCACTACCAATTTGCCACTTAATCGCATCAGTAGAAGTAGTGCTAAATATAGGCAATGGTTTTGCCTTTTGATCGAGTTATGATTGTTCATAAAATTCATACATTTGGAAATAAATCTTCACAGATCAGCCCTAATTAAAGGACCGGGGATCCTAATAAAACTCCCTCCCATTCTTATGGGTTTCATTAAAAGAAAAAAAGATTTGATTTTCATTTTAATGGTTGCATTTAATATGTCATTCTCCAGATCTAATATTCTCTCTACAAATATAAAGAATCAAATTTTCTCTTTCATCCAAAACTCTTCAAGAGTAAGATGAATTATATGTTGAATTAATGTCCAGAATCTCTAAAAAAAACATATTTTACTGTAAATAAGGTGGCAGGTTTGCTCTTGCTGATCCTCTCGCAAAACGAAAAAAAAAAATTCCCTTTTAGTCAAACTTTCCCTCTCGATCCTTTAAGTAAAATAATATATGATATAATTTTTTAAAATTTAGTTATAGATATATGGCGGTGATCTGTTTAAACTTTTCAAATTTGTTTTCTGATTTTTTTAACGTTTTAAGAGTTGTACTTACACATGTTAAAATGAAAACTATTATTTTCTGCTCAATTTTAATAGCCCAGTGTTAATTAATCAATCATCCCTCAAACAACACATTTTAAAAGAAAATTAATTTGAAAAATTAAATTTTATGACGCCATTATAAAATGATGATTGTATCACAGCCTCATACTTTAATCTCTTCATTCCATTTCAACTACATATTTGTAATTCAACAAAGGCAAAATCTTGGGAAAAATGGTTTTTCCATAATCTTATGGAAAGACGGAGTTTAATTATAATAATAAAAGGTAAAATGTCTTTGTTGCAATATTAAAGTTTTATTTTGCAACGTGTAGTAGTTATAAATTTTATAGTCCGGTTCATACAACCTAAAAATTTTATCTTAATTTATTCTAATTTACACTTTAAACCTTGGTTTTTCCATGACTTATGGAAAGACCGTCTTTCAAGAGACGGACTCTTCAACAAATTATAGCTAGAGCCAAAATTAAATGTTCCAAGAAAAACTGGTACTACAAAATAATTTATCACCGATTTCTGAGACTGATACTGTGTTGTAGAAAATAAGGGTAATAATGTGTGATTGTATTCATACTCTAGCGTACATTATATAGAGGTACAAAAACTTATGCAGAAAAGGAAAATGAATCCAATCTAATTACAATTACAAGTAATATTCACATAATATTGCTATTCCTTAATACTCCTCCTTAAATTGGAGCATGAGGATAAAAAATGCCCAACTTTCCAAGTAATGAATGAAGCTGAGTTCGTCCGAGAGATTTGGTGAACAAGTCTGCAGGTTGATCAGACGTGCGAATATGATGAGTAACAAGAGTACCGGACTGTACAAGATCACAGATGAAATAACAATCAACCCCTATATGCTTCGTACTTTAATGGAACATTGGATTTGCCACAATGTGTAGAGTAGATTGACTGTCACAAAACAGTCACATAAGAGCAGAATGCACAACGCCCAAGTCACAAAGCAACGACTTAAGCCACAATAACTCACAACAGGCAACAACCATAACACGATACTTCTCTTCAGCAGAAGAACGAGAAACTGTAGGTTGCTTATTGGTCTTCCATGAAATCGAAGAATCATCAATCATCACAAAGTACCCAGAAAGAGAGCATTGCGTAGTTGGGGCAAGCAACCCAATCAGAATCACAATAAGCAGCCAACTGTAATGAACTTCGTGAAGAGAGAAATAAACCTTGACCAGAATGACTCTTCAAGTAGTGAAGAACTCCAATCGCAGCTTTCCAGTGAGGAACAAAAGGAGGCTTCATAAACTGAGCAAGCGTATGAACATAATAACTAAGCTCTGGAAGAGTAATAATCACGTAAATGAGGTGACCCACCAGGCGCCGATACTGCTCATGATCATCATAAATGAAGCCTTCAACTTTCGTAAAATCATGTTGTTGCTTCATAGGGAAATCAGTCGGTTTAGAAGCTGACAATCCTGTGTCAGACAAGATATCTAGGGCACATTTCCTTTGTGAAAGAAACAACCCAACCAGTCTTCTAGCAATCTCTATAACCAAGAAGTACTTAAGTGTACCAAGATATTTCATATGATTACAAGAGATCAAGTATTTCTTGAATTTAGAGATGAGCGACGAAGAACGACCGACAATGACCAACTCCTCCACATAGACAAGTACATGCAAAGAAGCTGAGCCACGAGTAAAAGCAAATAGAAAGTAATCTGCCTTACTCTGAACAAAACCAAATGCACGTAAAGCCAGAGCCAATTTCGTAAACCAATTATGAGGAGCTTGCCGAAGACCATAAAAAATTTTCTGAAGGCGACAAACCTAACCAGGAGGCACAGCGTAGTCCGGTAGAGGTCGCATAAACACTTCTTCATGCAAATCACCATGTTGAAATACATTATGTACATCTATCTGGTGAAGTTCCCAACCACGAATGACTGCAACTGATAAAAATAGACGTACAGAACTCATCTTCGCAATAGGGGCAAATGTCTCAGTATAGTCAATTCCTTCTTTTTGGCTATTTCCAAGGACCATCAAATGAGCTTTGTGACACTCAATGGTACCGTTAAACTTGAACTTGGTACGATACACCCATTTGCATCTAATAGCAGTCTTATCCAGAGGTAATGAAGACAAAGTCCATGTCTTATTGCACTCAAGCGCATTAATCTCATAAGCCATTGCATCACGCCAATAAGCATACTTCAAAGCCTCAAGGTAAGTGGTGGGATCTGCAATAGAAGTTACTGCACCCAAAAATCTAGAATGCGTACTATAAAATTTATTACAATTAACAAATTCAGTTAAATGATAGAGAACACCTGAGAAATGTGACGTTGCAGGTATGGTTGTAGCAGTGAAGGGTATTAATATTATAAACAGAATAGACATAATCTTCCAAATAAGTAGTAGGTCGATGATCGCAAACACTCTATCGTACAACAGGCAGCTCGGCCGCAGGTGGCGGCGTCAGGGACATAATTGACGAAGCAGGCGGCGGAGGTGAGTTAGGCGGAGGAGGCACCAGAGTACTGATCGGCGACGGACTGGTCGGAGCAGCTGCAGATGGCGTGTGAAGCGTGTGATCAACGGCGGCCAGAGGTGCGTTGAGCACGTGAGGCTCAGTGGTGGGCAGCACGTGAGGCTCGGTGGTGGGTAGCACGTGAGGCGCGTGGGATACTGGGTCAGCCTGCCGCATGGTAGCCGATGGTAACAAGATGGCCGATAGCATCAAAGTGGTCGGCGTCGGTGAGGTGGCCGACGTCGGTGAAGCTTCCGGGAATACAACATATGGAAACTTTTCTTTATAAAAATTAGAATCCCTACTGTTAAGGAAAGTACGGGATTCCAAGTCATAAAGGCGATAACCTTTCTTTCCGGCAGGATACCCAAGAAACAGACATCAGCGACTTCTTGGAGCAAACTTGTCACGGAATCTGGGAATGTAGGAAGCAAAGTACAAACAACCAAAAATACGTAAAACTATGTAATTAGGAGGATGTCCATGGAGCAATTCAAATGGTGTGCGACCATCGAGTTACTTTATCGGTGTCTGGTTGATTAAATAAGCAGCAGTAAGCACACATTCTCCCCATAACTCAATAGGCATATTGGATTGAAAACGCAAAGCACACGTCACATTTAACAAATGACGATGCTTGCGCTCAACACGACCATTTTGTTGTGGTGTATCAACCATAGATATCTAAAAAATAATCTCAGACTCAGTAAAGTAGGATCACAAAGGTAGAAATTATGTACCATTATCAACTCGGATAAGCCTAAACACGCGGCCAAACTGATTCTTGATCAGAGCACAAAATTCAATAAATATATATGCTACATCAGACTTAGCAACTAATAAATAAACTCAAACTGATCGAGAATAATCATCAACTATAGTCAAATAATAAAATGCACCACTAGAAGATGGTGTTTTATAAGGACCCCAAACATCACAATGTATTAATTCTAATAAAGAACTAGCATTCGAAGAACTCAAAGGAAATCTATGTCTAGTCTATTTTTCTCTATGACAGACAGAGCAAGGAAAAGAAACATTATTTGTGCTAAAATCAAGAGTAGAAACAAAAGACAACACCGTAAAGGAAGGATGCCCAAGACGCTGATGCCATAAAGCAAAAGAAAAGATTGAAGCAACTTTCAGAATAGACTGTGAGATATGAGGACGTACATTCGTATCCAGCAGACAAAGGCAATAACCCCTTTTTCCCCTTGTTGTTCACCCAAACCAATCACAGTCCTCGTACTGATTTCCTATAAAATGCAATGATTTCAGTAAACAAAGTTAGACATTTTAATGTAGATAACAATCTAGAACATAATAATAAGTAGCATTGCAGAGAAGGTATATAGAGCACATAAGTAAGAGTAACATCCCCAAAACGAATAGAACCATATTGGGTTGCATGTGACACAGAACCATTAGGCAATATAACAATCACAGAATGAACAACAGTAGTGATATAAATCAGAGAACCTTTGTCACCAGTCACGTGATATGAGCCTCCCAAATCAAGAATCCATGGTAAAGTAGACTTACCTTACCCATGGTCAGACACAACATTAAATTGATTAAATAAATGTAGGGTCGTACTTCATTGGTCATCAGACAGAGTATGCCAAAGTTGGAGCGGACATGGGTATGGTGTGCAGTAGCAGTGACATGTCCAGGAGGTGACACGGCGATGCCAACAAGGGGATGCTGAGTCAAATGGGCACCGACGGCAGGTCCGCCTTTCCCGGCGGCGGCAGTCAGCTGATTCAGCCCCGTCTTCTTGGTCTTCTGGTTCAATTCTTTGAACCAATCTGGTACTCTGGTGAGCTTGAAACAGATATCTTTGTCATAAACCTTGCGATTACAATGCGTACATATAAGATTCTTACTATCAGATGAAGTTAGAACAACTGTCGAAGAATCTGAAGGTGATGGACGCCATACAGCATATGCCATAGAGTCAGTCGCAAGATCGAACAACGACTCTGTGATTCTCCTCCTAATCACCAAGGGCATATACACATATGACTGGTGAAAGGGGATCGGTGGTCATGATGTTGGATTTCAAGGTGTGGTAGCCTTCATCAAAACCCATGAGAAATTAGTAGATCATATTTTTCTCACGTTCTCGGAAGGCATGGGCAGTATGGTTACAAGTGCACAGTCGTTTACAAGCTTCACAGGTGCAAACTAAAGGAGACTGAAGGGAGTTGTAATCACCAAACAACTTCTTCATTTTGCCAAAATAAACAGTAGCAGTCTGACCATTTTGCCGACAGTTATGGATATCTTCACGCATCTGCAGAATTTTTGAACCGTTCCCAAGAGTAAAACGTGTCTTAAGATCATCCCACAATTCCTTAATTGTGTCATAATATCTAGTAGAAGAACGCAATGGTGGATCTAGGGTTTTAAAGATCCAACATACCATGCTAGCATTAAATTCCAGGCCAACCAACCGCATTAGGATGATTATTTGGAGGTTTGGTAATGGTTCCATCAATGAAACCAATCTTCTTCTTGGCAAGCATAGCGCCACAAATTGCGTTTGACCATTCAAGGTAATTCTCCTCACCTTTCAGAATGATGGGACGGATTCACAAACCGGGGTCGTCATTAGTACTAAGAAAGTAAGGATCATTCAACGAACGACCAATAGAGACAGGTCTTCCAGAGCCAGATTTAAATTGCAACTGTTTGAGTAAAGCTGCAATCACATCGACATAATTGATATTTTGTTACTTGTTAGCTTCAGTTTCAGAAGCAATGCGGGCTTGTTCAACAACACCAAAACTGGAACTAGTTGCAGACATTGTTGCGGATCAGCAGAAGCGGGCGGATCGGCGGTATGGATAATGCAGCGCTGCGTGAACTTCACGACGCGTGTGAATGGCAAGGCGCACAGGCCGCAGAGAGCAGCGTTCATCGGATCACGGCAGCCTGGATCCAGGCAGCGGCGATCGATGGATGAGCGGAAATGGACGAGCTACAACGACGATCGGTGGACGGCGACGAGTGTGAGGACATGCGGCTGAGATCGGCAGTGGTGGAACTCAGGGAAAAAAGCATAATTTATTCTTTAGGTTTTCAGCATTTTAGGCTCTGATACCATGATGAATTTACGGAGGTAATGATTGTGTGTTTGTATTCATGCTCTGATATACATTATATAGGGGGTACAAAGACTTATACAGAAAAGGAAAAAAGAATATAATCTAATTACAATTACAAGTAATATTCACATAATATTGTTATTTCTTAATACTCTCGGAGATAAAGTGTGTTTGATGATCTTACTTTTGGATTTAATCTACGCATAAGACTGACAATTTTAAGTGGCGCTAGCATTGGATATGTAAAATGTAAGAACACTAACTTTGTTAGGATGAAAGGTAACCCAATTATTTAATGAATGCTCTGATTGTGAAGTCCTATGCAGCAAACGAAGTGAGCGCTTTTAACGAAATCTAAAATGACAGAGAATATGTTATCAAAGTTTCACAATGTCCTCTTTAACTTCAACAATTTTCATACCGAATACATTAAATTTTCAAATATTTTTTACCTTTTCACCCATATTTTCTACAACATCAACTCTCGTAAAAGAGCGGATGAAAAATAATTGTGTCAACTTTAGCGGGATTAAGGAACTATAATATATTTTAAAATTTTAATCAACGGTAACTTGTTTTGAGTGTATTCTATTTACACGATATTACTTCCAATTATCTTACTCCTTCTATTCCAACTCAAACTTTCCACTTCACTTTATGCAACTATTCAGTGTCCAACTTTGACCACATATTTGAATAGATATATAAGCAATAATACTATCATATATGATATGGTTGGATTCGTCGTAACAAGTAATTTCTAAGTATCAACTTTTTATTTACCGTCATAATACATAGTTAACTATATTAACGGTCAAAGATATTTTTTTAATAATCGTAAAAAATATTCTATAAAATTTGAGATGGTACATAAGAAATACTCAACAATTCTCAATAGGCCCTGTTGAATAGTCATTATTCCATAATGTTATGACTTATCTACAAGCAATTGCCTCATATATCACCCATCTCCTACTTATTTTTTCTATTCCCTCTGTCTCATATCATACTGCAGAGAAAGATTTTTCAAGTGAAAAAATAGGAAAATATCAGGAAAAATTGATGAAAAGACTGTAAAAATGTCAGGAAAAAACTGATAAAAAGGATTGTGAAACAACAAAAAAATGACTGATGTCAGCCAGGATAAATAGTACAAAATTCAAAATTTACAGCATATTTACAAATTAACTGTAATTAGAGACATAATTATCAATTCAATAATCCTTCAAAATTTAACTTAAGAAATAGCTAATCTCATATCCCTAAATATGTATTTATTTAACCAAGTACAAATCGTCAATAATGTTTATTTTTTATTATTACCGCTTCGAATGAACTAAATTCCTACAACATTACACCATATCCACATAAATTGTCAAAAAACTAACACAAACCAACATTAAAAAATAAATAATCACATATCTGTGTACTCAACACATTCAAAATAAATAAATAATCACAAATCTGTGTAATCCAACACAATGATACAGAGAAATGGAAGAAAAAATAAAAAAACATAAAAACATTAACAAAGTCATAACTCAAAACCAAAACGTTGTTATTTTAAAAAAATATCTCCCCGGGAACATAGCAGCACATAAAAGGAAATTTGGAACAAGAAAGCAGAAAAAAATGAAGAGAAACTGCATAAAATCGGCCTTTAGGACAAGAAGCAAAGAGAAAGAAGAAGAGAAACGGCATACAATCGGGAGTAGAAGAAGAAAGGTTGTAGAAGTAGCAGAGAAAAAGAAGAAACGAAATGGCGTAAAATTGGCCATTAGTGGAGGAGAAGAAGAAGAATAAAATGGGTTTGGTTTGATGAAAAGGTAAGAGAGATGGAAGAGAGTTTCGAGAATGAAGAAAGAGAAAATAACATACTTGAAACCCGCTTTTAATTCGTTCCTGTTTTTATAAATTATTCTTAAAACGTTCCTACATTATTACGAAATGTTCTCGATTGATTCCCACATACTATTATTCGGTTTAAGTGAGTCAACATTGTGTCGAGCTATCAAGTGGTGATACTGTGGGAGTCAAGGAACATGGAAAGTAAGGACGATAGAAGAGACAATGATTATGGTTGAATTAATGGTGTTCAAAAAAGGTAGAGGGGGTAGTAGAGAAAAAATTGGGAAAATATTTTTTAAAAATAAAAATTACCTCAAAAGTTTTTAAATTACAAATTTTAAAATCTCGATAACAGTTGATGAATCAGTTAACTTAATTAAAATATGTTATGTCTGAGAAAATAATAAATTGAGAACATTTAATAATAATTTGGGAATCTTTTAAGAACATGGTGCAAAAGAGAAACAAAACATGTAATTTCACCTAAAAATGAGCACCAAAACAGTCATTTTCTCAATGAAGAAATGAGGAAAGAGAAAAGGTGGTTTCAGAGAAAGGAAAGATATTACTCCCTCCGTCCCAGCTATTTTTGCACTCTTTACTCTTTGGAATGTTCCATCTGTTTTTTCACTCTTCACTTTATTTCCATTTTGGCCACTTTTTATTCATATTTTATCATGGATTGGCCCAAAAAAAGATTAAATCAGTTGCAAAATAAAAGACAAAAGGAAAATAACTTGAGGGAACCCCACATAGAAAGCATATAATAATACACTCTTAAAAATACTCTCTTTCTCTCTCCGCAAAAATAACTGGGATGAAGGGAATATTATAGAGGAGAGAGAGGATAAAGAGAAGGTTAAATCTAATTAGAAGACATTAAATTAGATGCCATTAAATTGAGCAACAAGGGCAAATTTGGAGTTTCACATGTGGTCAACTGCCCATTTTTGGTAAATTGTACTCCCTCCGTTCCAGTTATTTTTGCGGAGAGAAAGAGGAAATATTTTTAAGAGTCCATTATTTAATGTTTTCTTGCCCATGAGCTGGTGAGATACCTTGATTTTATTTTCATTTTCATTTAATTTTAGCATAAAAAAGTGCAAAAATAGTTGAGACGTCCCAAAGAGGAAAAAGTACAAAAATAATTGGGACGGAGGAAAGAAATTTTGCAATTTAAGATAAGACGACCCAAATAAAAAAATGTGCAATTTTATCTGGGCCGGAGTGGGTGCCGTATTTCATGTTTCGGTCTTTGCATTTCATGTTTCGGTCTCTCGTTAATTGATTACATCATATGATGAAGCTCGAGCAGTTTCGATTTTTTGAGTTTTTATTTAAGGAGTACTTGGACCATTTTGAGGGACCAGAACTCAATTTGTGCCATGCATTTGGGCTTCACGAGAAACAGAAGTCGGCCGAGTACACTTCAAAAAATGCATAGAGGTAGAAGAGCCCCAATATATGTTTGGTTTCCTAAAATCTCTGATGGAAAAGTCAACTCTAACATGTTTTAATTGAAACGATGTGAATAAAGTACTCCCTTAATCCCTCTGGTACTTTGTTTATGGCCCCATTTGACTGAAACTTTTTTCATAACATATTTGACTATCGATAACTTTTGTTGTATATAACAACAGATATCGTGTGAAATGTCTTTGAATTTTTCGTAACGTGTAGTTTCTAAAAAGTAAAATTTTATAGTCCATTATTGTACGTAACTAAAGTTATCGGCGATCAAACATGACTTGAAAATGTTAGAAAAAAAGGAGACATAAATAGGGGACCATAGGTAGTAAATTAGTTGACAATCTTGTTTGAGTTATAAACTCCAATGTTACAGTCACAAATTATAATTTTGGTATATAACGTATCTATCATTAATTGAACAAAATTTTAATTCGATCTATGTATATTTATGAATCTCTATTACTTTTTCTTGGGCAGACAAGTGAGTTCATCAATATGAGTTTCTCCAAGTTTTATTTGATACCCTCTACAGAAAAATGTGTAACGTCCGACTATACTTCATTTTATTTTTTCCTTTGCCCTTTACCCTTTACCCTTTTTCCATTTCCCCTTCCCCCTTCCATTTCCCTCTCCCGAATCCATTACCCCACCATCTCACCATCTCTCTGTGTATGCTCTCAGAAATAGGAGAACATATCCCACCCGAGAGTTCCCAAAAACACCCCTCCCACCGGAAGCTTCCTGTATTCTACTACCACTACGATGGATTCTTCGTGGAGTCCGCTTTCTCCGCAAACTACCTCACCCACATAACCGCCGTGGCGGGGTAGCGAATATGGTCGCCGTTTTTGTTAAGTACCGCCTTGCTCCGGAGCACCTCATCCTCATCGTGTACGAGGATTCACTGGAGGAGCTAAAACGGGTCGTATCCCACTCCGCTGGCGCCGGGCCGTGAGAGTGAAGCGTCGATCTGAAAAACCCACCCACTCGGACTGAAACACCACCTCTCACCGTTCCTTCCCCACCACTCGTGCTTGCCACCAGAAACCCACCCGAGCCACCCACTACAGTGCCCTACCATCACTCCACCATCTCTCCCCCACCACCAGCCCACTCTATCCCTGCCAGCCCTTCCCCATCCCCACCAATCGTTCGAAGTAGAAAAAGATGATGCAGTGGGGAGGATTAGTTATAATTAATATAGACGGGGACATGATTGTAAATAAAAAGGATAAGGGGGTATGAGTTTGTAAATACAAAAGATGAAAAGTTATTTTTACGGCTTTACCCTCAATTAATGGAGGAAACTTTAGAGTTAACGATTTGATCTAAAGGAAGAATCACGACTTAACATTTCTGTAAGTTGAGCGGTAAAAAATGTTTAAAAAATAAAGAACCAAGAGTGAACGATAAAAAAAGTTGAAGGCTCACAGAAATGGTCCGCCAAAGCTAAAAACCATCTTATTACCTATCACTTGTAAGGTGACCACTGACCACCAACACCAAGACCACTATATCACCAAGATCACTATATGGTGCATTGTGTGCGCAATAGCATGTTGCCTCTATCTTGTTTCACTAAATTGACATAATGAAGTATTATTTTTAAAATAAACTAAACATTTGAATAAAATGAAAATTAAAAAAAAAAAAGTTAAATGAATGATAATAGTTTACTTTTACAAGATGGTCTCATATGAGACAACATAAAATTTAGACAGGGCCCTAGTCTAAATTTTAGATATGGGCATTTATGCAATTCTAACTATATTCTACCTCTAGGGACCTATCTCTATTAATTTTTCAGGGACATATCTCTAATAATTTTACATGGATCTATCGCTAATATTTTTTCAGGGTTTTTTTGTCCAATTTTTTCCCATCATTTTCCTGCCATCTGCAAAAAAATATCATAAATATTTTAAAATATATTTTAAAATGTTATTAAAATGCAAAAAATAATATGATCATCAAACTGAAAATTATAAACATCAGCTACAACTAGCCGAACATCAACGAAAAATCATAAATATCAATTAAAAATTGCATCTAAAATTATAAAAAAAAAAGAGTAAATATAACAGCAAAAATATATAATCAAATAAAAAATAATCAAAAATTTAAGAAACAAATGTCGACTACAACTAATAAAACATCAACTAAAAATCATAAACTGAAAATCATAAAAATATCAACAATCACAGAGTGAAATCATAAAAACATCAACTATTAGTTTTTTTTAAAAAAAAAACTACAAACATCAATCAATATCACGGAAAAGCTAAAAACATCAATTCATATCACCTAAACTTCACCAAAAAATAAAAAAAAACATCAAAATGAAAAAATAAACTAAAACATCAACAAAAAAGTTACGGTACATCAAGAGTATAAATTATTCACTCTAAAAATTATAAAACATCAACAATTTTGTTTTGAGAAAGGTGCATATATAATCCTATATAATTCACATAAGTGTGAATATAACCTTCTGATAATTGAAAGTGCAAATATAACCTTAGATAATAAGTGAAAGTGCAAATATAACTCTAAATAATAAGTGAAAGTGCAAATATAACCCTTTCCGGTAACTTTTAGCTAGAATTTCATGAGAAGACATTTTTGCCCTTCTAAAAAAGAAAAATGGCATTATTGACCTTAGCATCGCCAGACCACCGCTGGACTACCACCGGACCACCGTCGGACTATCACCGGACTACCACCGGACAGTCGCCTGACCGCCGTCGGACCACCACCGGACAACCGCCAGACCAGGTAGGGTCATATCAGCACATTGTGAAAACTGATAGAATTGCATCAGAATATTCCTAAAACTTATAGGGTTATATCAGCACATTTGTAAAAATAATGTAGGGTAATATCAGCACATACTATAAAAATAAAGTGTCATATTAGTACAAAATCAACGCCGACCGCACACAACTGCCATTTTTACCTCTTCTACCGATTCTCGATGATCCAGAGTGTGATTCTAGTGGCAAAGAAAGAGATTTGGTGAGGTTGACGCAACAGACGTTGAAGTAGAGGTGCGGAAACTTTTCAAAAATGGTATTTTCATTCGAAATTCCCCTTAATTCACTAGATTAATGTGATATTGAGTTTGACTCTATGATATTTTTTTGCTTCTCGTCACATGAATAGAGATATGTGGTATATATGGTATAGAATATAAGGATTTTTTTAGTTTTGTTTATTTTGTTGAGTTTAGTCCGGATTGATGATTGGATGAACTTTGGTGTTGCGTTTGTAGTTTTTATTTTGTTGTGTTCTCCAACCTAGGATTTTTAATGTTGATGAGTTTTGCAATTATAATATGTGTTCATATAACCCTACATTTTTTACGAACGTGCTGATATAACCATATCAGTTGTCATAATGTGCTAATATAACCCTTTCTGGTCCGGCGGCGGTCCGATGGTGGATAAGGGTAAAATTGTCCACTTAAATTAAGATTTTGGCCTGAGAGTATTTTGTCATGATGGGGGGTTTCAACACCGGAAAAACATGGTCAACGTCGAATTTGTCACCAGATAGTTATATTTGCACTTTCATCAACTAGTTAGGGTTGTTTTTACACTAAAAATTATCTAAGGGTTATATCTGCACTTTCTCAATTATATAGGGTTATATTTGTGTATTTCCCTTTTTTTTAAACTACATATATTAACATATATCACTCAAAAGTTACAAACATCAACTCCCAACACCTGAAGCTCATCCGGAAAATGAAAACATCAATATAAGAAAAAAAGACACTACAAACATCAACTCCTGTTATCAAAATCTCAGCCGGAAAATGAAAAATATCAACATAAGAAAAAAGACACTACAAACATCAACTCCTATTACCAAAACCTCAGCCGGAAAATGAAAAACATCAACATGATAATTTTTTTTAAAAAAATTACAAATATCAATCCATATCACCTAAAAAATTACAAAACATCAACTCATATCAATTTAACATCACACAAATAATGAAAAACGTCAACATAAGAGGAAAAAACTATAAATATCAACAAAAAGCTACGGTGCCTCAAGAATAAAAATTCTTCAAAAAAATGGTCATGTGGGATTTGAACCCATATTTCTAACCCCAAAGCCTAGAGCAATAACCACTACACCAAAAACTCTTATTGAATATGTACTCAGTTAAATAATATTAAACCTCAATATGTGCATAAAGAACATAAAAAATTCAAAATAAAGGTCATGGTAAGATTCGAACCTCGCACCTCTAACCTCAACAACAAGAGTACTAACCACTAAACCAAACAATGATTGTTGACCATAAACTCATGCAAGTAAATATTAAACTTCAGCAAGTCTTTTAAAAAAAAAGTAAAACATAATATTAAACCTTATCTCTCATGAGGAGAAGCTCAATCATCCATCGTTCGCCGTCATCGTCGTCGCCAGACGCGTGCTTCTCACGCACGACGTGTGGATCTCATGCCAAGCACTTTTTTTTCATCGTAACGCCGACAACGGAGATGCCTGCAACTTATTTGCTTTCATCTCGCCTCCACTCGTCGTTGCCTCGCCATCTGAAATCAAAACTTGAATTGAAATTGAAGCTTGAATTGAAACTCTCCATTGTCTTACCTTAGCTCGTCGGTGTCTCGTCGTCGCTTCATGTATGAAATCGTTGAATTCGAAGCCTGAGTTATGATTTTTATTCTCTGTCAAAATCGTCGCCACCGCAAAGTTAACTCCGACACCGCTGTATTATAGAGGCAGAGTTATCGACAAGATCGTCAAAGTCAAAGCCAAAGCCAAAAACCGTCATTCGATCCGATGGTTTTGCGAATGAGAATCGGTGAAAAAATGAGGGGAAATCGGCAGGCAGAGCATATCGGTAAGCAAAAACTATGAGATTCCGGCGTCCTATGGTGATTGCCGACGTCAAGTGGTGATTTCCGATCGGCGGAGGCGGTTTCCGATCAGTTGTAGGGAAAAAATGAAAATGAAAATTCTGAACATTTTGTAATATATAATATTTTATAATTGCACAATAGGTCCCTAGATTTATTAGATTATTTAAAAAAACTTCATCCCAAATAGAATTTCTTATAACGGCACAATAAACATTGGCATAAAGTTTAGACTTCAACAATACTTTGTGTACTTTTACTATTAGAAAAATGGGTACTAAAAATCTTATAAAATAAAGTAAAATAAAAAGGTGTATTCAAATTACAAGAGAAAATCTCAGGAAATGCGGTCTGTTCATAATTTTATGGACATACCAGGGACTATTTTGCAAAATGGGGTTCAGTTTGTAATTAATGAAAAATTAATGTTTTAGTTGTATTATAACCTTGATTCCTCTTTCGTTTTACAGCTCTCCCTCTTTCTCTCCGTGATAAGATATCTTCTTTCTCCAGCAATTTCTCTCTTTTCACCGGTGATTTCTCCCATCTTATCCGTTTCTATGTAATTCCACGCATCTCAGACTCTTCTTCGCGTTTCTGCACCTCTTTTTTTGCATTTCCCTCCCTATTCTTTGCGATTCTCCATTCGCTCATTTCTACCATTCGTCTCCAGTGTCGTTGATTTGTTTCTTCATCGGTTGTTCATCGATCATTTGCAGGATGCAGTATGTCATATATCTAGGATTTATTTTTGATATTATTAGACAATTTTTGTTTGATTTGTCAAAATTTGATATGTTCTTTGTTTCATTGAGTGTTGGATAGACATCATAAAGTGTTTTCAGTTTCTATGTACGTTATTAGAGATATGGTTTTGAATTTTTCTCTTGTTGTTACAACAAATTTGTTCATTGTTCGTCTTAAATTACGAGGTGCATTTGTTTACTTATATGCTGCAGTTGTTATTATCCAACGTGTACTTGTTAGTTGTAATGTGAATGACCTTTTTTTCCATTCATTGTTGATTGTTCATTTTGAATTACGAGGTGCATCTGTTTACTTATATGTTGCATCTGTTAGTATTCAATGTGTACTTATTAGTTGTACTGTGTATGCCTTTTTATTTTCATTTGTTGTTGATTACCTGTTTTGAATTAAGAACGTCACATGTTTACTTATATGTTCCGGTATGTATTTGTTGGTTGTCTTGTGTATGATTTTTTAAATATAAATTTGTTGTTGGTTTTTCATTTTGAATCAGGGACTGCATTTGTTTACTTATATATTGCATTTGTTAGTATCCAGTATGTACTTGTTAGTTTTGTGGTGTTTGGATTTTTTTCATTGTTGATTATTTTTGTTTTAAATTAAAAATTGTACATGTTTGTTTATATGTTGCAACTGTTAATATCCAACATGTATGACTTTTTGCAGGAGTTGGATTTAAACTTGAACTGGTTATAACTTTTAAGGAATCAAAATGTATTGAACATTGGACTCCACGAGATGTTCTGACCCGAGGAGGATTCAGATGAAGATGACAATGAACTTGAGATTCGAAGATGATCCCCTTTTGAAGATTGATAATTGATTCATTGTATTTAAGATTGCTAGTTAATTTAGATAGGAATATGTTGTAATTGTAAGTTTTCCAATGGAAGATTTATGTCACAAGCAATTATTTATCTTCCATTTTGTTTACATGTTGAGAGCCCCTCTTGTGTTTGAAATTGACCAAATTTACATGTTTTTTATACAAAGTATGCAATGCTTTACATGTGTTTCTTTCACACCGGTAAGACTTTCTGTAACCCCTATTTGATTTAAATCATGGAAATATGCTCATGTTTAAAAAATATGTTTTAATGTAATCAGTATACATTGTAAGGTGTTAAATGCAGTACATATAAAAATTTGAAAAATAAGAAAATTATGTGACCTCTGTTATGTATACTATAAGAATTACTAGTTGGAGACTAACATATGCATATTTTAACAAAATAAAAATAATTCATAAGGTAACTTATACACGACCTCATGACAAACTTTTGTTGTTCGTAAAAGGAATTGACAATTAATGATCAAATACGTGGTTTTATTTGAACAATACATGTTGTAAAGTATTTAATGCAGATTTAATATGATAATTTTAAATTGTCAAATTTTATTCTCCTCCGATGTGTGTAAAATATAACATATACTAGTTATAGGATAAAATGTGCATTTTTAACAAAACACAAACTATTCATAACTTAACATATACATTACCTCATGACAATGTTTCATAATTCATATACATAGTTTTTAAAACGGGTGCATGTTTTAACACAAACAATACGTATTGTAAGGTAACAAATGCTTAGTATATACGAAAAATTTCAACAGCATTTAGTTCGTTTTTCGAATATTTGACACATGTTTTTTACATGTTCATAGCAGGAGAAGTTATAGCAACAGAAGTTTCAACAACAATTTCATTTACATTGAAGGCAGTTTAACAACCTAAACTCATTCAAATGTGAAAAATTTATATATTGGACATTGTTCATCCTCTTGAGACTAAATTTCACTCGTTTAAAATTGAAATTTGTTGATGTAGATCTTGTTGCAGGGCGAAAAGCTCATCTCAAATTTCACCAGAGAGTAATCGGTCATTTGAAGAGTTCATCTGAAGAAAAAAAAAGACGAATCAATCGGAGAAGGATTTCAATTTTCTGGAAAGCCGCCAGTTGTCGGAGGAGGACATCGGAGAACAAATCGGTAGAATATTTGTGTTTGAAGAAGCAGAGAAATTGCAGCTTTGATTTGCAGTGATTTGGAGAAGAAGAAGGAAGAAATCGGTATAAGATTTGTGGTTGAAGAAGCAGGGAAATCGTAACTTTGATTTGCAGTTTTTTGGAGAAGAAGAAAGAATAAAACGATTATTTCGAGCTTGAAGCAAATCGAGGGTTTCAAACCTATTTTTGATGACCCATTTTGATCTTATAACCCGGCCCATGGATTTCTTCAACTTTCCCTAATTTGCAAATTAGTCTCTGTCCTATCCATAAGACCCACTCAAAGAAGAGACGAAAGACGGGTTTTCCTTAAGTTTATGGACAAGTCACTATACTCTTTACCTTAAATGTTTTAATTTTTTTTATAAAATTTAAATATTGTATTTTAAAAGTTAAAAAGTAATAATGTGTATTTGAATGTGAAAATATAAAAATATATAATGTATTTTAATTTCCCCCCAATAAATTTAGCAGTGTGTAATTTAACAAATGCATTATATACGATAAAAAATAATTGAACTGTTCATAAACTTATGGACAAATCGCATGTTAATAGATCCACTCTTGAATGAATTGATCTCATGCACAATTGCACGCGTCCAATTTCAGATAAGGTTACACTTCTCAAATACGGAGTATTATTTTTCAAAAGAATTACCTTCATTAAGGAAATGCTTTTACATATGATATAAAGTTTCTATTATTCTCATGTCCTATTTGCGTAGAATTTCTATTATTCTCGTGTCCTACTTTCATATCTAAAATAGTACTCCCTCCGTACCAATTCAAACTGCACACTTTTTGATCAACTTTCTCGTACCATATTTGACCAACGATAACTTTATTTATGTATAATAATGGTGTACTAAAATTTGATGTTTAGAAAATACATCATGCAGGGAATCCAATGATATCTCACATAATGAT
>JAULKM010128327.1:0-19828 GCA_032355605.1 Rubia tinctorum | reverse complement strand
ATTTCACCGAACTGCGTAACCAAGTTGTGTGTCTTGCGTTTATTTACTTTACATACTTGGTTAGACTAGACTACGTTAGAACACATGTTAACTAGTTAAAGTTTAAAACGGTAAAACCAGTTTTTCAAATAGTAATATATGTGAATATTATATGTAATTAGATTAGAATTCCTTTTCTAGTTAATTTTAGGTCGTTTGTACTACTATATAATGTACCTCAGAGCATGAATAAAAACACACAATTATTAATCATAAATTCTTCACTTCTTCATCTCAAACTAAGAAATTTCTCCCCCGCAATATTCAAATTAACAGTTACACGAGAGTAATGATATCGTCAAAATTCAAATGAAGAAGAAGGGTGAAAAATAAGAGATTTAGGCACTTTGGAGGTTTGCCTCATAGTGTGTTTAAGGTGTGGTTAGTGCATGCTAGTATCAACCGATAGCTCTGTCATCAAAACTATTAAATGATCACAATATTATACGAATCTCACATTCTCAGTGTTTGTTTTTGGAGTGATGCGTTGGAGTTAAATGTAGTTCGCCATTTCCGCTACTCTTGGTCGGTGCTCCCAAAAAACCAGTTCAATCTCATACTCAGAAATCCGGTTAAAAAATATTAATCCTTGCGCAAGAACATCAGCTTTTTGCGAATTTCAGTTTTCTTTCTATGAATGTAGTTTATTTTTTAAACTTTGGTATGAATGTACAACAATTGGGTAGAAAGATTTATTTATTTTCATGTGTAAAAGAGGTCCCATTTTATAGATTTTATTTTTCGGGAATATAGATATCAACAAGCGATGGGAGTTGACAGTTCCAGTAGCAGTTCTGCCAACTATTTTCACCTTTGATATTTGTGAGGAAATAGTGTGTTTCTCTGCTCATCCAAGACTCTTAAGTTTGCATATGAATGAGTAAATAATAGTTTAAGTGTACTGGAATTAATGTAAGAAATCATTGAAAATCGGAGTTGGAAATCATAATTGTTGGTTTAATGGTGTTCTCGAGGTTAGTGAGTTTTAAGTAATTGTTCATAAAAAATGTGCGTGTGTGTGGTGCGTGCATGTTCGTGCATACTAAGGCAAAAAGTGAAGTAGGAAGATAAACAAAAGAGTGCAAATAGTGAAATTTCCTTCATTTCTTAATTAGTTTGAATTTCATTTCTCAATAAGCTTATTTTTATCAAATTAAAAATAGATTAAATAAACCGAACTAAACTAAGTTGAATTGAAGTGCATTCAAGTTGAAAGAAACATAGGGTTAGTCTTTAGTTTTTATTTAAAGGTATACTCTTTGTTGCTTCAAAACTATACCAACAAAAAAAACCATATTCAATTCTTTTTATTTATCATGGTTGTACAAATTAAGCTTATCCATTCCATACCCCAAAAAAATGAAGTGAACAAACACCATCCTTTTTACCATGTTTAATGATGTCCTTAATTTTCATGAAAATTCTTGCACAAGCATTTATTACCATGTTTGTATGCAAGCCATGTTTGTATGCAAGCCGATCCTTCTTAGAATTCTGGCGCTTAGAGCTTCTAGCAGGTGAGATATCCTTCTTAGAAGCCCCCGGAGCTCAGAGCATCTGGTACCCGAGAACCTTTTCCTGATTAAAATCCCGCCATGGGTCACTTGCCTCTCCATTGCAAGCCATGTTAGAAATTAGCTGTAAGGGATGACACAACAATCATAATTTCCCTTGACAACAGTCTCAACACGTGGACATCTTGGTAATGAAGAAATATGGCGTCAAAGATTCATGGACCAAAGTCTGTTTCAATTCTCAGCCTTAAACTATAACTGGCCAATTAGGTTATTAATTAATATTGATAAATATATGCTCTTAACATACTTATACATATATATACATATATACACACACATATATATACACATATATATACACATACATGTATGTATATATATATATGTGCATACATAGATATGTGTGTGTGTGTGTGTTGCATGCACGTTGTGTCATTTCTATCATAAGCGCACAACGGCACATTTTTTGCACATTGAATACGATTGAAATTGAAATCATCTTACATTGTCATCTAAAAATAAAAATAATTTATGCATAAGATTTATTTAATTCGGCTAAATTAACTATAATTTAAAATTAGTCATGTTTGAGCAGGTCACATGCACAAACAATTTTATATGTGGGGGTTTTGTATGCGGGGAGATGCGTACCCAATCTAATTTTGACAAATGTCAAATTCAAGCTAAAGTTAAGCGAGAAAAATAAGGATGTATATAATTTTATATAATTACACTTGTCAAAAGTTGATTGGGCTCTCATCTCCCCACATACAAAACCCCCCACATATAATTTTTTGCTCAAAATATGCTTACACATAGCATCTACATGTGTTGGTGAAAATTTGAAATGTCATTCCCGTCATATGTATTCTTAGGTTGTCAGAATTTCAACTTTTTAAGAATTCCAGTTTGCCATCTGTGAATTTTTACAGGATAATTTTTCCTCCGTTTATTTGAATGTAAAATAACTAGGTAGAGATTTCATTATTTTTATGACGATGTAATACATTTGAGGCGAATGTCAATAAAAAAAATTGTTCCGGTAGTGTTATCTATTTTTAAGATTTATGAAGTGTAGAATTGTACACCAACTAGAAAAATATTCCTTTTCTCTAAAAAGTTGAAAATAATTATTATAACTAACAAGAGTAAAGAAATCCACAGTCAAATAATTAAGTGTCAATGTCAAACCCTTCAATGGAGTTTATCATGCACTTCAAGTTAAACAAACCTCAAAGTGGAAGGATTTTCATTTGAGAGAAGGTTATATAAATTCCAAGATGAAATATGAAATCTTTTGAAACACTAATTGAAAAGTATACCATCAAACATTTTGATGCAACACATAGAAACCCAATGACCTATGTGTACCGTATGTAAGCTTCATTGCCTTTCGTGTTTTGCCATCTTCTTATATAACAGGTTAATGGTGTGATAGATAGAGTTGCGTTTATAAATTAAACTTTTTTTTATTTTAAAAGTTGGGGAAGACCTGCTTCTATTTTTTGCCCAAAAATAATTTTCCGCTTTAAAAAATATTTTTTAGGGTTTGGCCAACACTATAACTGCTTAGTTTATGAGGAAATAATTTATAATCACTACCAAACACAACCTCAATCTTCTCACTTTTCACAGTGGTGTGTGTTTCTAGCCACCATTACTCTTCTTATGAATCTTTGAGTAGTTTTTTTTTGTTTGTTCAATAAATTATTCAATCCCTTAATTATACATACTAATACTAGAGCTAGTGGCGGAATTAGGGGGGTCGAGCCGGTGCGGCTTCCCCCCTACCCAACCTCTGGCGAATGAACGGGGTAGATATACATTTATTTTTCATCCAACCCGGTAAAATTTAGGTAACATCCGCTCCTCCTAAAATTTAGTTAACTTCTGCCCCTCCTAAAATTTTGGTCTAGTTCCGCCACTGACTACAACAATCGGCCAATTAGGGTTTTGAATATGTGCTCTTAGTACATGCCACACGTTGTGCCATGTCTATCTTAAACGCACAAGGACATTTTTATGCACATTCAATACAATACAAATTCAAATAATCTTAAATCGTGATGTTAAAATAAAAATAAAATATGTAAAAAATTTATTTTGGTCAGCTAAAATAGCCATAATTTTGAATGCAGCATGTTTTTGCATGTCAAGTGCATGCTGAAAATCTACCAATTCATAGTCTGTGCATTAGTGAAAAATTGAAATGGCATTCCCCTCAAATATATTCATAATTTATGAGAATTTGAACTTCCTACAAATTCCAGTTTGCTATCTGTAAATTTCTACAAGATTATTTTTCCTTCCTTTTGTTTAAATGTACAACAGTTGCACAAAACTAGTGTGTTTACGTTATTTAATAAAATTATTACCTTTGAAATTTAACATTGATAATAAATCAATATTATTCAGGTATGCACGTTCCACCTGAAAATATTAGCTCCTACAATCTAAATATTTCGAAAGTTATATTCCTTCTTGACTCTGTTTGGAGGAAGTGAAGTGTGAAATATGGTATATTGACAGATGGTCGTGACCGCTATATTGGTGGTTGAAAATGTATTTGTGGTGAAAACTTCATTAAGAAGAAGATTTATGCATTTGTGCATTTGTGAATTTGTGAAACGAAGAGATAAGATATTTACATACAAGTGTAAGTTGTCTGTTCAACAAATTTTTCTATGGACATTAATAACTTGAAACAAGGTAAGTTTACACTCATATTTTTATTTTATAAATTAAACTTTTATGGTGGATTTTTCCAATTGCATAAAAGAAATTTATTAAATATTGTGTCATTATTAAATTTATACTTCTAAGTCATTTTTAAAAATAATTTTAATGAAACGTTCTTGTTGTTTAATGATGTTTAGAAACAAAAACTTGGTGTATCACATGAGCTAGGAGGATCCAACTGCGCTTTAGCTGACGCTAATTAGTATTTTATGTGCAGTGTGCATGCTTAAAATGTGCTTGTGTGTAACGTGCATGTGTGGTTTTAAAATGAAAAATAATGAATTCCACCACAGTGTTCTCCCTCGATTTCATTGTTAGTGACACTTTTTTTTTGTTATTTCGTTTATATATATATTTTTATTGAAATATTTCTTAAATTTCTTCCACTCGTTAATTCTAATTTTCCTTTTAAACTCAATATCATCCTCTCATTTTATTAATTATAAATTCAAGTGATAAATTAAGGGTGTTAATATTAGTGGAACGGAGTAAGTATTCATATTTGCAATTAAAAAGCACAAAAAATACCTAAACATCATATAAGAGAATTAACAGTATTGAAAAGTTTGCGAAATATTAAGTAAATGATTCGATTGCATGGTTTTAAAAAAATAATATTTACACAAAAATTATGAATATATTTACTTTTAAGCAGTGTCGTGGATTGATGTGGTGACTGTAAACAGCATGATATCTGATTTATAGAAGAAGCTGAAATTTTAAGTGCTTGCATGCGAGTACGTGCAACGTCGCGCACCACATGTACTAAACATGCATTCTCGAAGATAATGGTCCTACCACCTTGACAACAAACATGATGTCCTAACATAATCTTTCGAGGCTAAAAATGATGGAATATAACTGATAATACCATTTGTAAGGTTGCTAAGTCTTTCTAGCCCTTAAGATGCAACATATCTGGCAACCAAAAAAGGAAATCACCAACACAAACTACTTCCAAAATATAACCAAGTAAATTAACCTCCAAAAAAGTTTATAAAAAAAAGACAGATCATAGGGAAACTAGCTATAAGAAAAGAACGGAATCAATCATGATTATAACATCACAAACAAAATTCAGAATCCATATGAAAGTAAAAGAGAACAAAAACAAATTTGAACACCAAAAGAGCTCATCAATCGCAGACTCAAAGTTTCTAATTGAACGAACAAATCAGAGGGAAGCTATAATTTGCTCCAATATGTTAATCAAAGATTGTACTCGATACAAATGAACAAGGAAAAGTCGACGAATCAAACGAATGAAATAAAAAGGAAAAAAACTGATCGAACAATATAATCATCACATACATGTTGTCAAGGTCCTTAACCAACCCTTGTGCATTATTCAGAATTGATGAAATGTAAGAAAGATAAACAGCACTGTCTCATAGCACAATGATAATTTAAAGCATTTAGGAAGCAGCGTCATTGTGAGAAGTATGTAACTCATGAAATAACATTCTCTACCAATGAAAGTATATGTGTTCTTATTTTCTATAGGTAATATCTTATTTTGTGAATTGGAATTCATTAATTTACATTAATTTCTTGGTAGACTTGCCGACAAAGTAAGAGGATGAGGAGGTTATCTTACATATATATAGATTGAAAATTTGGTATATTCTTATAATTCTAAATTTGACCTTATATCAACACATATCAATTTATTAAACTACAAAAAAATGAACACATGCCCGAAAAATGCATTCACGTTCACCTGAGTGTTTAGGTTTTTGTTTATAAGGAATTGTATCACTTGCACTCAGAATGCTTGTATGTATTGTATACCTTCAGGCATGCATACAGATCACAACCTCCTTGAAATCATCGACGTATCGATTTAGATATCGTGTCTACGAAATATATGCGAACTCATATAATCTCTGTTCAAATTCATGAAAATAAATTCCTCCTATTTTGATGAATTTAGAAAATGGAATAGAATATTGAAATATACAAGTAATTTAATATTATCAGACTAGATAATATCTACATCAATTTATCAACCTACAAATAAAATAATGTGTGAACATGTAACTGAAATCAGTAATTAAAATTTGGTTATTTTGTCTAGATAAATATATATTATATATTACTTAGAGAGCCGAAGGGCTTTTTATTTTACATGTAGGGGTATACACATGCATGATAATTGCACACCACGCTACACATTAACATTGCACACAAATTTCTGGGGTTCCTAGAAGGCACAGCCTGCCAAGTGGGTTTATCATGAATTAGGTCGGAGTGACTGGTGGTTTCGGAATCCCAAAGAAAATACTTCTTTTATGCCTCGGGTATTAGCCACAACTCGTATTCATTCTTTAATTCTACCCCTTCTTCATTCTAGGACATCGTTTCTTAATATTGTGACATTTCTATGCATTTTCTTGAAAAGATATTATATCACCGTGATAACTTAAAAATGAGCAATGCTTTCCATTTCACTATCTTCATCTCTGCAGTTATATGCATACAATTTCCCATCATACCAATTCAAGACAAACGCCCTATACATGATGAGTTATATATTCTGTTCATATTTTATGGGATTATTATAATTTTATTGAGATATAATTTGTACTTTTAGGTGTTTTGTGTGCAGGAATTCATGGATTATGAAGAATTGAGAGGGAGCTACACATTGTACTCTTTTCCCTCAACCAATTATTTTTTTCCACTGAGCATTCCAAGTTAAGGTTTTTAATGATGGGGTGTGCTCCAATGAAAAATGTTCTTATTTATAAGACATTATTCCAGATATGAAAGAAGGGAGGCAAAAGCAAAATTGTTGAAGTTATGGGGTGAAAAGTTAATTATTGAAGAGATGTGAATTTGAAAAAATTAAAGATATTCACTTCTCATATTGATAAGGATTGTATTATCCATTTCCAATTAAAATTCTTTAAATTTAAGAATTAGTTAGTTAAATTTAGAATAGATTTTGTTATGTTTCTTTTTCTTCTAGGTGAAGAATCCGAATTTAGTGTGCACTTGGTTAGTATTTTGGGCAGCCCGATACGGGTATATAAATACCTGTAGGGTTTTGGCAAAGAGGAGACACCGCAGACAAACGTTAATACAAAGAAAAATTTTCCGCAGCATATTAGTCAGATGGTTTTAGTTTTTGATAATTCATTAGTTTAGTTTTCCGATAACAGATTTCGGCGGCTGCATAGTTAATTACTTGGATTGAAGAATTAATCACATTACGGAGGGCACCCAGCAATATTCATGGTTTGCTTGAATGAAATTCGCTGTTATATTATTAGGTTATTTATGTTTAATTATTACATAATTTATTTTTTGTTTAATTATTATGAGTAGTTAATTTATATATCATGATACAATAACGAGTATTAGTTTATGAATAATTGGACCTAATTATTTTATAATTGATTCTTATGTGTTGTTGATTATTCTTTGTTGAATTTATTCTTAATGTATTTAAGCCTGATCAACTTGAATATTATTGGGATATTACTATCTAATTCCACTAATACGTAATCGTTGGAAAGGTTAGTAAGTAGCGAGTTTTTTTAGTGAAAAACAGCTAACTAGCTAACACTTTAATAGTAAGATGGGGAACAATTAAGTGTGCGTTACTATTTTCTTTTACTTTGGTAAATGCTATATCAGGTTGCTTTGATTATTAATGCTATCGATATGTGTATCTAGTTCAACGAATACTTTTCGAGGGTATTTTGGTAAGGAAAACAATTGGTTAATTATAATTAGTCAATTGTTGACAAGGTAACAAAGAATTGGGGAGGTTAACCGTACCTACTATCCTATAACTAATACATGCGTAAGGATTAATTCATCAAAACGCCTGTGATTAATGTTTAACTAATGTGAGTTATTCCTAACCAATTGTATTCATTATATATTGTCTAAATTTTTATATTTTTAGTTTCATTTTATTTCATATTTGATATTAGTTAGTTTGTACTATTAGTTTTAGATAAAATCTTGAAAATTAAGGCGTGGTGGCTACACCAAAACTGTTTTATATTAGAAGGTATTTTTTACTATAGTTATCGCTTCATTCCTCATGGGATCGGCTCTGCTTGCTACTTTACTAATCCTATCTACAGAGTTTGCATATTATTTTGGTGAGTAAATCAATTTCTATAATTGTTCCCTACTAATCTGTCTGTTAGTGCTTGGTTTATTAGCAGATCATCAAGGCCAAATTCAATATTTGACCTGGAAGTTGAAAAATCAGCCAAGCGGTCTCGAACGAGAACAAAGGCGTAAAAATCTGGTTCTGCGCGACCGTTCAGTTTGGCCAAACCAGACCCATTACGATTTCAGCAACCACCTCTGATTCTGGAACTGATACTGAAATGGACAGAGCTGAAGGAAATCTGAATACCAGGAAGAACCCATACAACTTATACATGTGGGAACTCACTGGTCATAGTGATGATGATCCCCTACTCACATTCTGCTACCGGAGACTGAGAATCCCATCGAAATCAAGTTGGCATTCGTGAATGTTCTTCAGAAGTTACACGGGAGAAGCATCAATGACCCTTACAATTTTCTGAGCGAATTTGTGAAGATTTGTATTGTGCAAAAGAGGTCATCCACCATGACTGATGATCAATTCAAGTGGGTGGCATTTCCCTTTAGGTTGACAAGAGCAGCCAATCAGTGGTTTTCAATCCTACCACCCAACTCTATTTTGACGTGGGCAGAATTGAAGAAATTGTTCTTTGAATATTATTTTCCACCCATAAGGACGGATGCTTTGAAGAAGGAGATAACTACCATCAAGCACGAGTATGATTAACCATTGAGTGCTTATTGGCTAAGGTTCAAAAGGTTGGTTGATAGCTTCCCCAATCACCAAATTACGGAAGGCCAATTGCTCTTGTGCTTTTATTAAGGAATGAGAGCCATAAACAAGGACTTGGTGAATTCTTCCAGTAGTGGTGAATTTTCTCACCTTCGAGTGAATGAAGCTAGAGAGATCATCAAAATATTGGTGGATTTCAAGAAGAAGTATGATCAACAAGAAGTTCGAATCTTGAATAATGTGGCACAAACCTCCACTCCCGAAAAATATGAAATTAAGGAGAGGATGGAAAGAATAGAGAAGATTCTATCTAAGGTCATTGACAGGGTTGTGGCTTCACAACATCAGCATCACCAACAACTTTATGTTCTGCCGCTTCAATGAGAAGCCCCAGTATTTCCTCAACCCCCGCAAGGTCTTCGAGGGAAATCTATGAATGATAAGCTGGACTTACTGATGGAAATTATTAAGAAGCAAAACCAAAGGTTTGAGAAGGTTGAAGCAACTTTAGAGGAGCATACGCAACAAATCGTTCAATTATCGAACTCCATGAACGAACTCAGGATGAAACAACGGGATTTACCTTCTCAAGTTTAGTTAAATCCACATGATATGATAAATCAAGTTACCTTAATAAGTGGGAAGGAAGTTTGTGCATTGCTTTAAAAATCCGCATTAAAAAATACGAAGGAGCTCACTGACAGAGGGTCAAGTTTGCCTAAATGGAACCCTATGGCAGGGAGCAAAAGTTGGAAGAAAAAGGTGATGAAACCACCATACAACCCTCAACCCCTGAACGTTTAGAGTTCATGCATGTAGGTAAGCCCAGGGTATCAGCAGAGGTAAGTAAAAAGCCAAACTTATATGATCTATCTATTAAAATTCTTTCACCTTTACCTCGTAGATTGTAAAAGAAAAAAGAAAATGATATGGATTTTGTATCAATTTTAGGAAAAATGGATATCAACCTTCCTTTCTTGTAGGCCATAAAGTTCCCACCAATAAGAAAGTTCTTGAAAGATTTTACTGCGGGAAAACCGAAGGATTCAAGCAAAATCATTATGGGTGAATCTGTGTCTGCACTGATTCAAAAGAAACTGCCCCAAGTGCAAGGATCCATGTATGTTTTATTTACCTTTCTATATAGGAGATAAGAAGATCGATGCTTCCATGTGTGATTTAGGAGCTTCAATAAATGTTATGCCATTTTCTGTGTATCAAACTTTAAATGGAGTGGAATGGTAGAACCTAGAGTGGTAATTCAATTGAAAGATAAATTTTATGTATTTCCCGAGGGGATATTGGAAAATGTGCCTGTGAGAGTTAACGATTTTATTTATCCTGCGGACTTTTATGTGGTAAAGATGAATAATGCCAGTGATAAGGAACACAAGTGGTATTGTTAGGTCGCCCATTCTTGAAAACAACAAACATCATTATTAATGTTGGGAGTGGAACTATATCTCTTGATTATTTTGAAGATAAGTACACACTCAACATTCATAAACCCATGAAGAAACCTATAAATGCTGAGAATGTGAATGCAATTGATAATACTAACCATTTTGTCCAAGATTCTTTTGAGACTAAATTTTTGTAGGATAAAATGGGAATCCAATTTCCTACAAGTCCAGAAGAAATAAATGTTCAAGACTCGAGAGATAAGGAAAATCGTGGATTTTTGCGTTCAATGTAGTCTCAAGATGTGGTACCTAGCACTGAAATAAGGCATGGAATGCCCAGCCTGCCTCAATTCGAATCAGACTTTTGATTTTTTTGAACTTCGTATAGGGTCGAGTTTGGCCAAGCCAGACCCGTCTAACAGACTAGTCCCATCCGATGTGAAAGCCTTAAATTTGGAGTTGAAGGCGTTGCCACCAGATTTGAAGTATGTTTATCGAGGAGATGATGATACTATTCCAGTGAGTATGGAGTCGCCCAAGTGTGAGGAAAAAACAAAGTTCCAGCTCCAAGAATTGAGAGATCTAAGATTGAAAGGGTTTAATCAAGCTATACGGTTCAAAGAGCGTAATAAGGTGTGGCGCTGGAATATGAAGTCTAAGAAATTCGTAGTTGGGCAAAACTTTCTTCTTTTTGAGTCCAACCTTTGATTAAAGTCATGGAAACTCAAGTCAAAGTGGATTGGACTGTATGAGGTAGCGTCGGCTCGGCCAGCCGGGATCGTAGAGATTATAAGAATGAACACAAAAATTCCATTCCTCGTTGATAGTCATCGGCTTACGCCGTACTATGACACTTCTCAGGTGGCATTAATGGAAAAAAAAATCCCATTGTGTTTGATGAATAATAATTAATGGCATACGAAAGTCTAGCCAAAGACTATAAGCAAAGGCGCTAAGTGGGAGGTATAGAAAATAAGGGTAATAATGTGTGTTTGTATTCATGCTCTAGGGTACATTATATTGAGGTACAAAGACATATACAGAAAAGGAAAATGAATCTAAAACTAATTATAACTACAAGTAATATTCACATAATATTGATATTCCTTAGTACTGCTCAAGTTGGAGCATGGGGATCAGAAATGTCCAACATGCCAAATAATGAATGAAAGTGAGTTTGTCTGAGAGCTTTGTTGAAAAAAATCCACAGGTTGGTTAGTAGTGTGAATATGATAAGTAACAATAATACCAGATTGTACAAGATCACAGACGAAATGACAATCAACCTCTATATGCTTCGTACGTTCATGGAACATAGGATTTTCCGCAATGTGGAGAGTAGATTGACTGTCACAGAACGGTCGCATAGGAGTAGAATGCACAACAACTAAATTACGAAGTAATGAGTTAAGCCACAACAACTCACAACAGGAAACAACCATAGCACATTACTCTACTTCAGTGGAAGAACGAGTAACTGTAGGTTGATTATTAATCTTCCATGAAACCGGAGAATCACCAATCGTCACAAAGTACTGAGAAAGAAACTGTCATGATATGAATCTCCTTACGAAGACTCTGGATTGCGGAATATCGAATCTTTAACAAAAGTAGGAATCTAGCCCAACCAACTTGTACCACACAAAACTAAGCATCTAGCCCACAGGGTATACTCAATTCCAACTTGCTCTCTAAATAGCCTGCAGGTTTAGATCACAAGGGTTCTTCGCTCACTAACTAGGCCGTAGGATTAGCTCACAAAGGATGTAGAAACTTAATAAACCCACAGGATTAAGCAAAAATGAAGATAATGAGAATGAATCAAAATTCTGAATATTTAATTGATAAAAGATGTCAAAATAATTCGATCATCATCCCATTATATAGGATGAAAATCAGCAACAACAAAAGAAGACAGGATTCTGCAGAAATCTAGTTCAAACATGATTTGTCTTTTTTGTCCTAAAATAACTACAACTAAATGTCCTAATCTAATTCTAAAAAATTCTCGGCTACCATTTTAATGTCATGGCCGAAAATAAAAAATTAATGAACCAACTAACTAACTAATAATTTCAACCCAAAATCTACTTATTACAAGGCCCATGTGGCCGAATGTTAGGATTTATAAATTATAAATTTATAAATCCTGTATTTTTTCTTCTAGGCTTCTTTCGGCATTTGACCATCTTAAACATGTATTTTCATATTTATACACAGTCTCATTTAAAAACCCTAAGGGAAAGTGGGCTTTGTGTATTCTTGGCAAAGTCTTCTAGGCTTTCTTGAAAATCATAGTAAAATGTTTCTTGGGGATGTTTTTCATGCACACAATGTACTTCTTCCCCGTATCTATGATTGAAATTATAAATTTACTCCAAACACTGAATGCCATTTTGATATTCGTATCATTCCCTCCAGGGTCGAAAAGTTTCGTCCTCAAAACGGGAATCATATAACCTAGAAAACATCCTCAAATTCCTGTAACAACTTTACAAACCGTGAAAGCATATTTACAGGAACATCTTCTTTGGTATAGTATATTTCTTTCAAGAACATTATAAGAACAAAAGAATGATTAGTCAAATTGTGATTTACAGCAAAAAATGATTTACCAGAGTCAATAGATTGTTTATGCCTCGTCATATATATAGAAGATAAAGGACTAAGATGTGAAGACAAGACTTTATGCAACTTTTCAGAATCATTCTGCAACTTACATGTCCTACATGCCTTTATGTCAACATGGGAATTGAGTACGTCGACATTTAATGTCTTTTTGTAAGAATTGACAGTCTTTTTATCGAAATCACTTGCTCCTTGTGGGGTATTAAATTCGAAAACTTCTCTATCATCAATGATAACTTCTTCATCTACATGTTCTTCCTCACAGTCATACTGTGCAGGAATATCATTGTCTTCCTCCTCCTCCATTGTTGTCATACTTTGTTCATGGGGATAGCTATAGCGAACATGTCCTTGTTCATTGCAGTGAAAACATGTTGGAGTGTTAGAAGAAATTGTATTTGACGAAGTAGATACTGACTTACCTGTATTTTGGCCAGAAGTATGATTGGTTGCATTCATCCTTCGGTCATCGGGTTTGAATATGTTTTGGTCGAATTAGGGTTTCCTTGGCCACCCATGTTCGACTCAATCAACCTAGCCTTGATCAATAAATATTGCATGGACAAATGATGTTGAAGCTTAACTGAAACTTGCAGATTTTCACTTAAACCTTCAATAATCCAATTCTTCACATAAGCATCATCATCTCTCATGCCAACTCTTCTCATAGCTAATATAATATCTTGCCAGTATTCATCTACAGTGCGGTCGCCTTGCTTCATATTGCTAAGATACGAATATTTCTCTATCAAATATGTTCGTGGAACATGATATAATCGAAGTTTGGTCTTCATTTTCTCTCAAGTGGAGATATGTCATTTACCAGGAAGCCGTCTTGATTCTTTCAAATTCTCCCACCATTTCATGGCATAATGAGTGAAAGAATACTATGCAACTTTGATCTTCTCTTTCTCACAGTAGCTGTAAAGATCAAATATGTTCTCGATCTGCCCCTCCCTATCCAAGTATTTCTAAGGATTGTATCGACCATCAAATCTAGGAATATCATATTTGCCACAAGCAGATTCAACTTGTCTTGCAAAACGAGGTGGTGTAGGGTTTGGAAACTCATCTAACTTCCTATACAATCTCTGAAGATTGCTTATTATGGAATTCATTATATTTGAGACATTCATTATAGGTCGATTGTTGGGACGGCCAACAAAATGCGAGACGAACGGATCGTCCGCCATCCCTGCTAAGAAGAAACAACTGATTAGTAATAAATGTTTCCCCATTCCCCTTTATTTATTAAGGTCACTCAACAAGTTTATAACACTCACAGCTCACAAGGCGAAGGCTAATGCGAGGGCTATCGATCAATGTACCGCAAATTCAAAGAATATAGGAGTAAAGTACTGCAGAACTTATTTCGAAATTTAAAAATATACAAACTCAAAATCAGGGTCTACAATCTGGAATTCCAAATTTTAAAAATAATAAGGAACAAAATGCAATTTGAATTGCACAAATCGGAGTTGTAATGAAGAACTTATGATCAAAATAAGAATGTTTTATATAGGCCTCAAGAAAATTCCGAGAATTAAAGAAACTTTTCCGAAACCAAAAAAGATTAAGATTTTAACCCGAAATTCTTCTTGAATTCGAAAAAACCTGAATTATTATGCCCAAGATGTGTTTTTCTTCTCCACCCACGCCCTATATAAATAAACAAATATATATATAGCAACTCATTTTTCCGATTCCTACTAGGATTTTGTTTTGCTTTTTCTTTTTCAAATCGGATTTCCTTTTTATTTTCTCTTTTTTTCTTATTCTACAAATCCGAATCTCTCCACAAATAAATCACACAAAATCATATCCTTATTTTCCAAAAAAAATCAGCCGTGCAACTTCCCATATTTTTTTAAATTGCAAAACATCCCCAACTCTATGAAAATTACAAAAAGGCCCCAATTCCGATCTGAAATCCCAAAATTACGATTTTAATTTCCCAAAATATGATCCCCCTTGTTTTTGATTTTTTAAAAGTTTTTGGAACAATTAAATCCTATATAAAACTTGGAATAAGAAACTGCGACAACTTCCTCTTGATTCAAATAAATTTCGAGGTATTCAAAATCATGAGGATCAAGAATATGACACTATATCTGGAAAGACACAAAAGACTCTATTTTTTTTAATAAGGTGTAAATAAGAATCAAAGAAAAATTCAAAATTAAGGAATCAAAGAACGATAAAGAAAACAAATAGTATTACCATAAAGAAATAATTCTTCAGAAGAGTGGACAAAAAATATCGCAAACACGTAAACTGTATAAGCTACCTAAAACTCCAAAACTGACCGGGGAGATGAAGGAGGATAATACTTATTAACACTCAGATTCTGCGATGTCCTCCTGACTTGATTGATGAAGGTGAAGGCGTATATTAATACCGAAGTATTCTAACTCTCAGACCTTTCGACGTCATTTGACTATAGATTCAACCTATCTGCTAAGAAAGATCAAGGAAAAATAGTTAAAATAAGACATGAAAGAGTTTATAAGTTTATGAATAAAATTTTGAAAATAAATAAATGCAGAAACTCAAAACCCCTGATGTTTTTCGGCCAAGGATCTTTTGCTTTGCTCTGATACCAACTGATATGAATCTCCTTGCAAAAACTCTGGATTTCGGAATATTGGATCTTTGACAAAAGTATGGATCTCGCCCAACCTACTTGTGCAGCACTAAACTAAGCGTCTATCCCGAAGGATACACTCAATTCCGACTTGCTCTCTAAATAGCCGGCAGGTTTAGATCTGAATGGTTATTCTCTCACTAACTAGCTTGCGGGATTAGCTCACAAAGGATATTGAAACTTAATTACCCGCAGGATTAAGAAACAATGAAGACAATGAGAATGAGTCAAAATTCTAAATTTTTTATTGATAAAATATGTCAAAATAACTCGGTCATCATGCCTTTTTATGGGATGAAAATCGGCAACAACAAAAGAAGATAGGATTATGCAGAAACCTAGTTCAAACATGATTTGTCTTCTTTTTCCTAAAATAACTACAACTAAATGTCCTAACCTAATTCTAACAAATTCTCAGCTACCATTTTAATGTCATGGACAAAAATAACAAATTAATTGACCAACTAACTAATATTATTCAACCCAAAATCTACTTATTACAAGGCTCATGTGGCCAAATGTTAGGATTTATAAATTTATAAATCCTAGCTTCTTTCTTCTGGGCTTCTTTCTGCATTTGACCATCTTAAACATGCATTTTCATACAATCTCATTAAAAAAAACCTGTGCGAAAAAGACTGTGTATTCTTGGCAAAACCTTCTAGGCTTTCCTGAAAACCATAGTCAAATGTTTCATGGGGATGTTTTTCATGCACCCGATGTACTCCTTCCACGTATCCATGATTGAAATTATAAATTTACTCCAAACACTGAATACCATTTTGATATTCATATCATATCGCATAATGGGACAAGCAGCCCAATCAGAATCATAATAAGCGGTTACTTGTAATAAAATACGTGAAGAGAGAAATAAACCTTGACCGGGATGAATCGTCAAATAGTAAAGAACTCGAATCGTAGCTTCCCAATGCTGAATACAAGAAGACTTCATAAACTGAGCAAGCGTATGAATAGAATAATTTAGCTCAGGACGAGTAATAGTCAAATAAATGAGGCAATCCACCTGGTGCCAATATTGCTCTGTATCATCATAAAGGGGGTTTTCAACTTTTTAAGATCATGTTGTTGCTCCATGGGGAATTCAGTCGGTTTAGAAGCCGACAAACCAATGTCAAACAAAATATCCAGGGCATATTTCCTTTGTGAACGAAACATCCCATCCGTTCTTCTAGCAATATCGATACCTAAGAAATACTTAAGTGTACCAAGATCTTTCATATGATAACAAGAACTCAGGTATTTATTGAATTCAAGAACATGCAAAGAAACTGAGCCACGAGTAAAATAAAATAGAGAGTAATCTACCTTATTCTAGACAAAATAAAATGCACATAAAGCTTGAGTTGATTTCTCAAACCAATTGCGAGGAACTTGCCAAAGACCGTAAAGAGATTTGTAAAGGCGAAAACCCTGCTAGGGGGCACAGGATAGCCAGGAGGTGGTCGCATAAAAACCTGTTCATGTAGATGGCCATGGAGAAAAGCATTATGCACATCCATCTGGTGTAGTTCCCAACCACGAATGACTGCAACTGATAAAAACAGATGTACCGAACTCATCTTTGTGACAGGGGTAAATGTCTCAGTGTAGTCAATTCCTTTATTATGGCAATTTCTAAGAACCACCAAGCGAGATTTGTGACGCTCAATGGTACCATCAGACTTGAACTTGGTACGATACACCCATTTTCATCTAATGTTAGTCTTATCCGGAGGTAATGAAGACAAAGTCCACTTCTGATTATGCTCAAGCACACTAATTTCATCAGCCATAGCATCATGCCAATGAGCATACTTCAATGCCTCAAAGTAAGTGGTGGGATCTGCACTAGAAGTTACTGCACCCAAAAAATCTAGAATGCACACTAGGAAATTTATTGTAATTTACATAATAAGTTAAAGGGTAGTGAACACCTGAGGAATGTGACGTCACAATAGAGAAGACGTAATCTTCCAAATAAGTAAGAGGTCAATGAGTGCGAACACTTTTATTGTACACTAGGTAGCTCAGCCACAGGTGGAGGCACCGATGATATGACTGGTGAGGCAGGCTGCAGAGACAAGGTAGGTGGAGGAGGTACCGGACTGGTCAGAGCAGAGATATGCGGTGAGTGAGGCACGTTGTCAACGACAGCGGGAGTCCCGTTGGCGACAACAGCAGGTGGCGCATGGAGAGCGCTAGGCACAGGGTCAATCGGTACCAGAACCAAGTTAACTGGTACCGCCGGCAACGTAACCGGTATCGACGACAAGGTAACCAGTGGTGACGGTAAGGTAATCGGTGGCGACATGGAGGCTTGCGGTAAGGAGGTGACCGGCAAAGGGAATTGAGCCGATGTTGGTGAGGTGGCTGGCATCGGTGAGCCTTAAGGGAGGACACCATATGGAAACTGGTCATCATAAACATCAACATCCCTAATGTTAAAGAAAGTACGAGATTCCAAATCATAAAGGTGATAACCTTTCTTTCAGGCAGAATACCCAAGAAAGAGACATCGACGACTTCTTGGAGTAAACTTGTCACAAAATCTGAGGATGCAGGAAGAAAAACACGAAAATCCAAATACACACAAAACCTTGTAATTTGGGAGACGTCCATAGAGCAATTCAAATGGTGTGCGACCATCGAGTTGCTTTGTCGGTGTCCAGTTGATCAAATATGCAGTTGTAAGAACACATTTTCCCCAGAATTCAATTGGCGGATTGGCTTGAAAATGCAAAGAACAAGCAACATTTAATTAATGACGATGCTTGTGCTTAACACGAACATTATGTTGTGGTGTATCAACCATAGATTTTTAAAAAATAATCCTAAATTCAGAAAAGTATGATCTCAAAGGTAGAAATTCTATACCATTATCAGCCCGGACATGCCTAACCACGCGGCCAAACTGATTCTTGACCAGGGCACAAAATTCAATAAATCTAGAGGCAACTTCTCAATTAGCAACTAATAAATAAACCGAAACAAATCGGGAATAATCATCAACATTTGTCAAAAATAAAATGCACCACTAGAAGATGGTGCTTTATAAGGACCCCAAACATCACAATGTATTAATTTCAATAAAGACCAAGCATTCGGAGAACTAAAACGAAAACTATTTCTAGTCTTCTTTGCTCTATGACATACAAATCAAGGAATATAAAATTATTTGTGCTAAAATCAAGAGCAAAAACAGAAGACAACACCGTAGAAGAAGGAAGCCCAAGATATGAGGACAATCATTCGTATCCAGCAGACGTAGCCAATAAACCCCTCATTGCCATTCTCACACTCCAATCACATTCTTCGTACTGATTTTTTTGTAAAATGCAATAATTTTCAGTAAACAAAACTAGACATTTTGAGGTTGATAGCAATTTAGAGCATGAAAATAAATGGCATCGCAGAGAATGTATGTAGAGCACACGAGTAAGAGTAACATCTCCAAAAAGAATAGAACCATATCGTGTTGCAGATAACACAAATCCATCAGGAAATATAACATTCACGGAAACATTTGCCACCAGTCATGTGATATGAGGCTCCCGAATCAAGAATCTTTAGTAAAGTAGACTTTATTGACCGATGGTCAGGCAAATCATTAAACTGATTAAATAAATGTATGTTCGTACTCCATTGGTCATCTGACAGAGTTGGATTGAAGTCAGCATGGGCTGGAGTAAGCTGGGCGGCTGTAACGTGTCCACGTGGGGACACGGCAGCACCAGTAAAAGGTGGCAGAGCCTGGCGAACGCCAGCGGCCAGTCTGCCTTTACCGGCGGTGGCTGTCAGTTGATATGGCCCCGTCTTCTTGGATTTCTAGTTTAACTCCTTGAACCAATCTGGTACGCCTGTAACCTTGAAATAGGTATATTTATCGTGACCCTTGCGATGACAGTGCGTACAAGTGAGATTCTTGCGACTAGCTGAAGTGAGAGCAATTGTCGAAGAACCTGATGGTTGTTAGAGTCGTGCAACATATGCCATAGAGTTAGTTGAAGATTCAAGAGACTGAATGACGGCTTTGTGATTCTTCTCCTGA
>JAULKM010128317.1:0-19831 GCA_032355605.1 Rubia tinctorum | reverse complement strand
AGCCGCCATAGCGGCTGAGATTGTCGGTCAGAGCTCCGGTGGTATTGAAATGGTGTTCGGAAAGGTTGTGATAGAGCCGTTAGCGGTGGTGGAAATAACCGTTGGTGGTGGCGGAGGTTACAGAGAAAGGCGAGAAGAGAGAGAACGAAACACCTATTAGTTCATTAAGCACAACTAATCCAACTACTTCTTAATTGAGAATGTCTGCAACAAATAACTGTTCGGTTTCGTTGTCCTTCCTAGTACAAGCTGTCATTTATGAAGCTTTCAAAATTCCAATTGTGTTTCTATTTCGTTCAACAACCAGTTCTCTTGTATTAATGATGATGATGACAAGTCATATTACTTGCACCTCTGGAACCTCGGGACAAGTCACATTATGTACATCATAATAAATACATACCAATATAACTCTACCTATTTGACATAAATGACAATATAACCCTATATATTTGACATAAGTGCCAATATAACTCTACCTATTTGACATAAGTGCCAATATAACCCTATCTATTTGACATAAGTGCCAATATAACCCTATCTATTTGACATAAGTGCCAATATAACCCTACATATTTGACTTAAGTGCCAATATAACCTACCTATTTGACATAAGAGCCAATATAACCCTCAGATAATTTTTAGTGCAAAAATAACCCTACCTAGTTGATGTAAGTGCCAATATAACCCTCATATCCAATTTCCGCCAGACCGCCGGATTTTTGCCGGACCACCGCCGAACCACTTACAGGGTTATATTGGCACTTAAATCAACTAGGTATGATTATTTTGGCACTAAAAATTATCTGAGGGTTATATTGGCACTTATGTCAGGTATGTAGTGTTATAAAATCACTTTTCTCTAAATACAGTTCACAAATAACGAGTGGATTTGCATGTTAGCATATACTGGCATAGTTAGAGTATCTCCAACGATTGTGTTTTTTTACCTGCTTATAAAATTTCACAAGTTACATCAGTGTAGCCTACTATTGTTGCGGAGTACACGTCTGCATGTACTCTTGATGTCAGATGCATTTAATACTTCAACGGTCAAATGTATTCCACATGCAATTTAGTTGGATTCGTATATTACAATCTCCATATTATAAGTATACAATCTCCACATGCAAGAATAACAATAATAAATCTATTTTTAAAATATAATAATTATAATGATGAGATACTAAAATTATATTTTTTAAAAAATACAAAAAAATTCCCAATAGTTGCGCATTGGAAAAACACACAATATATAATACATGGTTAAAAGGTGTTAAATTTCAAACTTTTATACGATTATTTTGTAAGATATTTTTTTAACTATAAAATTATTTTTATAAGAAATTTATATAAAGTTATATAAATTCTCAAATAAGAAATTTATATAAAATAAAATATAAATTATTTATATAATTTTATTATATAAATAGCTATTTATAACAACATAAAAAATAAAGCTAATAAGAAAATCAAAATTATATCACACTCGATTCATGTACAACTCAAAAAGTAAAATCATAATTATATAAAATAATGCTTAATTTATATTTTTTCTTTAAATGAATTTAATTTAAAGTATAACAATTATGCTTAATTTACTAATTATTATTGTTAGGTATTCCACACTTATATTTAATTAGAAATAGAGATGAATATGGTAAAACATGTGGGACCTATCAAATTACGCATGAATGTAGCTTACCATTGTGAGAGTGTGTAGTTTGTCACATCATTAGCTTGAAAAAAGTCAAGCTACATCCCTTTGTATCTTACTATTGGAGATGCTCTTATAATAAAAAGTGGAGTTCAGTGCAAAAATAATCCTATGTTTTGGTTGAAAGTGTCAATCCAACCTTGTAAAATATGAAAGTGCAAATCTAACTATATTATTTGGTCAAAAGTGTCAATCTAATCCTAGAAACCTGAATTTGATCGAATTCTGTGAATTGACTATTATACCCATGTTTTTAAAAAAATTGAACAAGACCATAATACCCCTGAAAACCCCTCCCTTATTCCCTCACACCAGAATCTCACATTCGTTCTTAACACTTTCATTCCAAAGCTCCCACCTTCCCGTCCACCCCCACTACCCCCGCCCACTCCGCCACCACCGTCGTCGCCCAGCAACACCACTGCCATACCTCGTATCTTACTGCCTTTGTTCCTACAACATATTCAACTGTGACTGCAGCACCAGGTAATCCCCTCACTTTCCCATCTATCTTCGCTTTGTTTTTAGATTTACACCATTATATCATCAGTCAAATGTATTGTCTTGTAAATGATTTTCTCCTTCTTTTCTTGGCTCGTGAATGGAATGCGGCTTTACCAAGCTTATATCATGCATCCCTAATTTGCCCCTCAATTTTTCCCCTTATTAGATTTTACAAGGGTTAATGTGTTTCTTGTATTTCTTTTTGTTGTTGTTTGTAGAACATGTGAGGTGGAACAACGACGACGACGATAGGGAGGTGAGTTAGAGAAGCGGCGAGCGGTGGTGGCGAAGGTGAGGTTAGTTTATATTGGTTGAGTTGAGGTGGTCCTGGAGGTGGTGAGGCAGTGGAGGTGGAGATGGTGGTGAGCAGAGTTAGGGTGAGCCTGGGGCCAGTGGTGGTGGCTTGGTCGGTGAGTAGATTCCGGCGGAATGAAACCAGATTAATATGGTTTTCTTCTTTTCTTTTTAATTTTTTTTCTTTACACAAAGTCTTATTTTAGGCATGCTAAACTTTATGCAAGGTATTTTATGCAATTAATGGTAGTTTAAATTATGGTGGAGTTATTTTTAAAATTGGCTAAGAAAGTGGAGGATTTCTCATGCAATTTCAGAAAGTTTGGGGTTAGTATATATATATATATATATATCAAATTCTGATTTCGAATTCCATTCATCTCACGCATTTTTCAATTTCGTAAAAATACACAGTCGACACGCAACAACCGCCGGAAACCACTGGTAACCATCAACTTTCGCCGGAAACCACTGGTAACCGTCAACTTTTGCCGGACATCGCTGCGAATTGCTGCATTTCGCCGGATATTCACCGAGTACGTTTAATTTCTTTGTTTTTTTTTGCATTCTTTGATTTCAGTTCACCTATGTATATTTACTGTGCGCTTTGCCCTAACTATTATGCTCTTCCTTTTTTGTTGAAGAATATGGTTTGCATGAAGCGTGATGAGGTTTCTACTTCCAAATCGCGGCTGGAACATGTTTCGGGATTTTTTCTGTTTTATTTTTGGATTTCATATTTTTGCGGTGATGTTTTTTGATGTTTCATGTCATGTTTTAGTTCATTTTCCCTCTGTTTTTGGATTTCTGCTTTTTTCTGGATTTGTTATGTTTTATATGTTCAATTTCATATGTTTTTTGTTGTTTGTGTGCAATTT
Source organism: Rubia tinctorum (assembly GCA_032355605.1). NCBI lineage: Eukaryota > Viridiplantae > Streptophyta > Magnoliopsida > Gentianales > Rubiaceae > Rubia > Rubia tinctorum. The sequence continues at coordinate 16,438 of JAULKM010128317.1, read as the reverse complement.
TAGCAATTTAAAATTGGAGTTTGAATGTTCTTCAAGATTTTGTAATATGATGAGGGTTGTTTGTAATGATTCGAGGTTCGACTCATGTGATTTTGAGATGTGGTTCATGTTTTACATACTGAGGTGTGCATTTTGGTGATTTTGTTGATGAGTTTTTCCCTTCAATGTTTGATATTCATGTATTGATTATCATGATTTAGTATTAAGATATGTTGAGGTTTATTCCAAAATTATTGAGTTTTTTAATCTGATGTTTATTGTAATGAATTGAGGATTGATTTATGCGAGGTTCATGTATAACATGCTGAGGTGTTACTTTTGGTAACCTTTTGATAAGGTTTTATCTATATTGTTTGACATTTATGTGTAGTTGTTTAGGTTCATGCTACATTTATTGATTTTTGTCATCCGATGTTGATTTATGTGAATTTAGTTTTGAGGTTTGTGTCTAAGATGTTTAGGTGTGCTTTTTGGTAACCTTTGATGAGGTTTGTCCTTTACCGTTTGACATTTATGTATAGTTGTTGAGGTTCATGTTACATTTATTGATGTTTATCTTATGATGTTGATTCATGTGGATTTAGTTTTGAGGTTTGTATCTAATATGTTGAGGTGTGCATTTTGGTAACCTTTGTTGTGGTTTGCCCTTTACTGTTTGACATTCATGTGTAGCTGTTGAGGTTCATGTTAAATTTATTGATGTTCTGTCATTTGATGTTGATTTATGTGAATTTAGTTTTGAGCTTCATGTATAATATGTTGAGGTGTGATTTTTGGTAAATTTTTGATGAGGTTTGCCATTTACTGTTTGACATTTATGTGTAGATGCTGAGCTTCATGCTAAACGCATTGATGTTGTCATTTGTGGTTTATTCTATTAATTAGAGGTTTGATTGATGTGAATTTAGTTTTGAGGTTCATGTCTGACATGTTGAGGTGTGTTTCTTGGAGACTTTTTGATGAGGTTTATTTTTTTATGGTTTGACATTTATGTTTACCTGATAAGGTTTATGCCAAGCTTATTGAGCTTTTCCATTTGGTTTTTGTTTTGTTCTTTTTTTAACAGCACCTTATGAGTCACCTATTGCTGGACCTCGACGTTCTACGTGCACACGTACACAGATTGACACAATGCAAAGTTTTATAGGTAAATTGAATTTACCTCAGACTAGTTCGTCAAATCCTGTACACATTGAGGAGTATGTTCCAGTTGTACGCCGGCAACCAAGTAGAAAGGTAGCTAGTGGTAGAAGAAGAACTTCTAAAGAAATTGTGTGTTCGATGTCAAGAATTATGAAGTCTCGGAATATGCATAGAATTTCCAAAGATGAATGTGCTGATTTGTTGGATGTTGCATCAAGTTTGGATGCTGGTTATAAGTGTTTGATTTTGTATTTTTGTTGGTTTTTGTTTTGTTGTGTTATTTTTTGCACTTTGTTGATGATATTTTTTTATACGGGTTCACATGTTGGTGTTGAGGTTGATAAGGTTCATGATGAGGTTTCTGACAATGAGAATTAAGTTTTCCTCACTGCTCGTGACAAGGATGGTGATGAGAATGGGTAGCATTTCATATTTTAGGTTACAGTTTATCTTTTTGATAGGATGTCAAAAATGCATTTATTATTGTTTTCTTAGTTTAATATTTTTAGGAGGTCAACACTATACTCTTTTTCTCACTATGTTTTTTAATGAGGTACTGTGATCATTTTAGTTTATTTTTATTATTATGAAGTCGTAAACTCGGCCATGTTAGCTTAGAAGAGTTTTGGTATTATTTTAATTAGTGTTTAAAATATTCAGTTTTATTTTGATTAGAATTAGATTTGGTAGTTTTAGATAAGGTAGATTCATTCATGAATTCATCCAATATTTGGATCTTGGATAAATATGGTCATCATTTATATTTAAATTAGGTAGTTTAGTTAGATATGGTATGAGATTCTTAAAGCTGTCATAAGTCATTCCAGTTTTCATTTGTACTGGCCAAATTTTACCCTATAAATAAAGAGGTTTGGCCGAGACATTCAACACCATTTTATACATCATTATTATCAATCAAAAATTCAGATTTTTGAGTTTATTGCTTGCGAGCATCAATTTTCATTGTTGCTTAATCTTACGGGTTAATTAAGTATCACTATCATTTGTGAACTAATCATGCATGCTAGTTAGTGAACAAAGAACCCTTTATTTGTAAGTTAATCCCTCGGGCTAGTTAACAAGCAAAATTTTGAATTGTGAACCAATCATGCGGGCTAGTTGTCTTTACAATTCTCCAGCTGTTAAGGATCCCGATGGCTAGTTTTGATCAGTTTGTGCGGCTATACTAGGGTTTGCGAAATCCCTCGTTTAGTCAAAGATCTAAAATTTCGTAATCAAGAGTTTTCGCAAGGAGATTCATATCATTTCTTTTATGTTACCTTTTTATGTTTGTTGATTTTTGTGTTTTGGTATAAGTTCAATTGATTCCGAGACTGTTGTGAGTCGTAAGGAGGTTTAAATGGATGGTTGTGGAACTTGTGATGCTAGTTCTTCTGGTTATGAGGCTCAAGATATGGCTTCTGATGTTAATATGGCAGTTTCTGGTGATGTTGTTGCTTTGTTGCTATCGACAAAGATCTTGTTCCTGAAAATGTTGCAGAGAGTTGTAAGTCATTTATGTTTTGACTTTTCATATTTGTTTGTCGATGCTTCTTCATTATGTTGCTTTATTGTGTTTTTGTTTTTTCTAGGCTTGACTATGCCTGGTTTTGAAAACGTTGATGCTCTAGTTGTTCATACATTAGTTCCTGATTCTGTTGAGGTATCACCATATTTTGATGAGATTCCACCTACTCTTGCTGAGGTGCCACTTGTTCCTGTTGAGGTTCCACAAGCTCTCACTGATGTGCCACCAGCTCCAGTTGCGGTTCTAGTAATTGAGGTTCCACCATGTCCTGTTGTGGTTCCGGTTGTAGTTTCCGCTTATGAGGTATCACCAGCTTCTGTTGAGGTACCACCTGCTGAAGGTTCTTCAACTGCTGATGGTAAGGGTATTGTTTTTTGTTGTTATTTGCTTCATTATTTGTTTCATTATTTGTTTGATTTAGTGCTTTGTTAATGTTATTATTTTTATTGCAATGGAGCATATTTTCGTGGCTCCTCGTAAAGTTTTCCATAAGCGTGGAGCAGTTAAAAAAGTTCCTCCTCTGTCCAGCATGAGGAAGAAGATGGTAGCCCACAAGGTTCTACATGAATGTGATCTTGTTTCCAGTAAGTTTTTTCATGTTATGTGGCATTTTCTATTGATGATGTTGTTTTTCATGTTATTTACTTTTTTCTTGTAGTTGTTTTTATATAGGTCGTGAACTTGATGCCGAGTAGAATGTTGATTCAGGAATGCAGTCTGGTACTGCAAGTGCAGATTCTAATGACAATGAGGTTGAGAAGGATTCAAATGAGGTTCCTTCTCTGTTCAGGATGAGGAAGAAGATGGTAGCCCATAGGGTTCTAGATAAATGTGATCTTGTTTCCAGTAAGTTTATTACGTGTCATTTGGTATTTTTATTGATGATGTTGTTTTTCATGTTATTTACCTTTTTCTTCTTGTTGTTTTTTATACAGGTCCTGAAAATGATGTTGAGTTGAATGTTGGTTCAGGAATGCAATATGGTACTGGAAATGCATATTCCAATGACAGTGAGGTTAACAAGGAATTGAATAATATTCCCAGGAAGTCTAATGAAGTGAATCCAAAGCTAGTAGAAGACTTTTTAAATGTTGTTGTGAAAGGTGGTTTTTGATGTTTTGATTTACTTATTAAAACTATGTTGTTTTTATATGTATTTTTGTTATCATATTTCTTGATTATGTTTTCTTTTCGTGTTTCGTGCTTTGTAGTTGCGATGAATTTTGCAACTGATGTGTATTTAGAGGATATTCAGTTGCCAGAATCTAGAAATGAGTATGTAGAAGAAACTCCTGATAAGGAAGATGATTATGATATTTGGAAACAGTCATTGTCTCGGTCCCCTAATTTTCAGCTTAAAAAGAAGTCTGTTTATGTATTGAATGTTAAACAAGTGAAGGATTCAAAGGCTACGTCTTTTGGGACTGACAAAGGTAAAGAGAAGATTTCTGTGAAGGGTAAGCAGTTTAAGGATGCAGTTTCGAGGAATTTGAAGGAAAGGATGAGATCTTCATTTTTGAAAGACCTGGACCCTACAAGTGTTGATGCTTATTAGGGTAAGGTTGTTCGAAATTTGCTGAGCAAAAAGGTTTCCTTTTGAAGAAAGGTGTGGGAAAGAAAGTCGGTGGGAAGCGAAGAGCTGGGATTTCTCCAGTTGTGGAGAAGAAGTCAAAAAACAAAACAAAAATTGGAATGGTTGATGATATGTGAGCTTTCAGTTTTTTGGTTCAATTATTATTTTTTTCTCTCATGATGAGGTTCATATTTTCTTATTATGAGGTATGTTTTTGGATGCTGATGTTCTAGGCTGAATATGTTTTATCGACGGATATGATTTTTCAAAATGTTTTAACAAGTTCTTGGAAATGAATTTTTAAGAAGGTGCACCGGTTGTTTTTTTATATGCTATTGGTGTTTTATATGTTGTTGGTGTATACCTAGGTTTACATTTATTTCATGTTCAGGTCCACTTACTTAGGTTCTTCTTTTTCATACTTTTCCATTGCTAGAAATTTAAGACCACTTGCATGGTTTCAAAATTTGTTGAGGTTTTGGATGAATTAAAACCATATAATATTAAAGCTGTTGAACAAATTGGATTTGGTGGTTTGTTGAGGTTTAGGATTAAGCATGCGCCTAAATATTTGGTTCAGATTTTGATACAGAACATTAATTCTACTGCTCAAGTCCAGGAGGTTGGTAGTGACAGATATTCACTAGATAAGAATGACATATTTGATATGTTTCATCTTCCTATATCTAATAAGGTTGTTATTGAGGTGAGTCATAAGGGTTTAGGTAAGATTGCTGCTGCTGATGATGATGATTCCATTAGGTATAGGTGGATTGGAAAATATGCAATTATAGATGAGATTATTACTGTGAAAGATTTATATAGTGCTATCCCAAATATGTTAAGGGAAGATGAAATGTCTAAGTTTAAGTGTGTTTTTTGTGATATTTTCTTTGGTGTGTTTTTATATCCTATTGCTCGTAGCACTGCAGATTTGCAGATAATGAGTTCCTAAGAAGATGTTGATCAGATATCTAGTTATGATTGGTGCGGATTTGTGTGGAAGAGGTTCTATGGGAGTATTTATAGGGTTCAACATCACACAAATTCAATTATGTGAATGCATGTTTGATCATCCTACTTCTTGCTTTCTTTTATCGCTATCCAGTTCCAGGATTTAGTGATCTGATTGACCTTCCATTGCACCAACATTGGGATACTGAAAATGTGAAGAAGCTCTGTCATTTATATCAACATGGAGGTTATTCTGGTTTCCTGAGAAGTAGTCGTCAATTTCCATTGAGTAAGAATGGATTGTTGGTTGATGGTGTTTCGATCACAAAGAATCATTCTTCTATTGCTGGAGCATTATCTTCGAAGAGCAGCAAGTGTTGCTTTATTGAGTTGGAGTTGCCTGTTGGTGTGGAGAATGATGAGGAAATAGAGTGCACTGCAAAAAGTGTAACTTTTCTGATTTATTGTTTGACTCCAGTGTTTTTTACTAGTTTTTTGTGTTGTATTTATTTTATATGATGAGGTTCAGTTTTTGAATGGTGAGGTTTCTCACGTTCATGCTTCTTGATTGTGTTGTTCCCCCCTAGTTTATGATTTTATTGAGGTTCACTTTGAATTCTTGATGGTGCCGAGTTTTTTTTTGTGACAACGAATTTAAAGAAGGTGCATTGTTTGAATTTGTAGTTTATTTATTGTTGAGGTCCACTTATTTTGATGAGGTTTACTGTTTTGATGCTGAGATTCAATAATCATATTTATTTATGATGTCTGTAGGTTTTTGTTATGTTATTGGTATTTTTATTATGTTCTAAGATGATCTTATGTTTATGATCTAATGATTCATTTTTTTCATCTCCGTTTTGGTAGCCTTTAGAAGTTGCCATGAAGAAATTCAAGAGGCTTGTTTCAATTGCAAGAAAGCAATTCGCTGAATCTTTTTATATGATCAATGAACAAGGCAGCCAAAAAGTCAAGGAAACAGACAGCTAAAAAGTCAATAAAACAGGCAGTCCTTAGGGCAATGAAGAATGTCCCACTATTCCAGGTCCTGAATTTGAAATGCTCCTAGATGACTATTTCTCGATGTCTGCACTTTCTCAGATGGATGCAATGATCAAGGATGTGTTTGACAAAAAGGCAAAGGGAGTTGTGGATGCTGGGGCTGCTAATATTCCATCATTTGACCTTTTTAGGTTCATCAATAATAACCGGTATCTTTTGGTTTAGGATTTGTAATGTTTAATTGATGAACGGAAGATTTTAGATTTTTATGTGTTGAATTTTCTTTTGGTTGGTGAATTTCAAGAATGATGACTTGAAGTATATATTTGATTTCGAGGTTGTGTTTTTATAATTGATGAATTTAGTTTGTTTTTTTACCAGATTGTTTTTGGTAGTTTCAGTTTCTTTGTTAGGTAATGAGGTTCATTTTTTATGATGACATTGTCTGATTTTAATGCTCAGTTTTTGTTGTTTTTAATGCACTTTTTCAGTTGATGTAATCATTTTACCTAACTAGTTATGTTTCTCCTTTCCAATAACCAACCTCTTCAAATTCCCTCTTTTTTTATTAGTATCTTTGGTATAAGACAAGTAGTTGATAATGTATAAGTTTCATGTATTTTGTGACGACGTTCATTCTTTTTTATGAGCTTTTATTAATAATCTAAAATAAATGGAAAATGTAATAAAAAAGGGAACCACTTCCCATGTTTTATGGAAGTTGCGAAAGTAGTTGAGGAGTTGAGAATGTGGCAATGGAAATCATGGGATAATGCATATTTTGTAGTAGTGAAGGAGGTGTGTTAGTGATGCTATAAAATAGGGGTTATATATTTAGTATATTTTTTATTAGGTTAGTATATTCTCTTCATCTGCTTGATGAAGAGAATTTTTTTGATGAGGCTTCATAATCCTGAACTTGAAGGCAGAAAGTGCATTGAGGTACGTTTCGGGTGCCTACTTGTGTTCGAGTTAGGTGAAGGTTTTTTGTTCAACTCGTACTCAAATACCAGAATGCAGCTCCCTCACTGTTATGATAATTTTCTCGATAGAGGTAACTACACTAGGAAGGGTGCATTATTAGTTAATCCGGGTTCTGCTTCTATATTTCATCTTATGGTTGCTTGTCTGGATGAAACTTTAGGAATTTATTAATCAGTAGATCATAGATGGTCTAGAATTAATGCTAGTGTGGAATTTATTGATGTTAATTACAACAATGGTAAATTTTACAATGTTTCAAAAACTAAAGGTGGTGTTATGACTGTTTGGTACTGTGATCCATTCGGGGCAGAATTTGATGAGGTTCATGTATTAGTTGCTGATACTCTCGGATATTGTTACGACTTTCACCATGATGGGTATTATTTGGCTGAATTATTCGATAGAAGGCTTGTTTTGGTTAGGGTCCGCCAATATTTTGTTATTACTTCTTTTGGTATGTTTGAAATATACATTGAGAATAAGCAGTTTATGGTGATACATGGGCTGGGAAGAGATGCATTGTTTTTAGGTAACAATGCGACTCTCATGGTGGATTCGTCTTCAGTTACCAAAGGTACATTGAAGTTGAACTCTGTCTACTTTACTGGTGAATTAATGCGTAAACTTTTTTGGGGTGGTGAAGAGAGGTATGCATCTACTTATGAGTTTGAAGATGGTACGATATATGTTTTAGATCCTAGTCCTCCTAGTCGTTCCACGTATAGATACGAGTCATTGTGGATTGTTATTTCTTCTGATTAGTTTTATGTATTTCAAGATTATGTTGTAATCCGAATATTTTAGTAATGAAGAAGTTTTAGTTTATATTGAGTTTCATTTGTACTGCATTGAGCTTCATTTGCTATATATTGATGTTCCTTTGCATACTTTGTACACATTTAAGTTTGGAAATAAAGTTGTTTCTGAAATGAACTTAAATACAAGTGTTATATAAGCATAAAAAGAAACCGAAAACATCAATTTCAAAAACTATAACCACAACTTGTATTATTGAAATATCAGCAGAATTATTTAAAGTGGTTTGTTAGATGCTATTGATGTTCCTCAGTAGGAAATGAGGTTCTTCCCTAGTAAAATGATATTCTCACAATTTCAACTGAATAGACAATCGCAGTACTACAATATAGTATTATATAAAAACTCTAAAACAACAACTTCATGTTGACAAACAGATTAAAACAGGTGTGTGTTTGGTGTCTTGGATCCAAATTCATCGGCACTTGGCTTCTTCCTTTCAATTGTTGATTATTCTCTTTTACTTCTTCCCTTTGTCTGTGTATTGTTGATTAAGGACAATTGGTGCAAGTATGCAATCTGTTTGTGTTGTCGTGCTGGTTTCTAAAACTGTAGTGTCTTCGACGACGTGTGAGGTTAGGGCGTTGATGGTGGTTGAGTGTGTATCAAAGGTTTCTTCTAATATTTTTCTTGCTTCAATGTTTTCCTCACTCTTCACCACCAAATTGTAGAATTTCCTTATCTGTAGGCGCCATGGTATTTTGTCTCTCAGTTCTGGTGCCTAGCAATCAAGGAAAAATCATTGATAATTATATGGCCATGGCAGTCTAGAAGAACATCAACATTTAAAATGGGAACATTATTGACAATTATGGAAACCTCATTCAGTATCATAGGAACATCAACATAAGTACCAAAATAAGCTCAGATACTGATCATGATACTATTTAATTTAGAAGAGGTCATCTAGAATTTAGTAAACATCATAATTTATAGTGAAAACATCTCTATTATAAATATTAACCTCATTCATAATATTATAAATATTGAAAGTTTTTATTACCTGTTTTGTGCATGTGCTCTTTGTCTAGTTGTTCCAGACTTTCATTTTTGCCATCTTAGTCAATCTCAAGCTTATATACTCGTACGAGATTCTTGTTGCGTTGAACATGTGCAATACACGTAGGCTGTGGCTGCAGAGGAACCAAACTTCATCAAAGTGTTTGCAGGAACATTTCACTTTTGCTTGTTGAGTTACTGTTGGCTTTATGTATAGAACTGATTTTGGTCTTGAGTTAGTGGTTTCGTGAAAAACTTCATAAATGCACAGGGTTCCTCCGTTCATTCCCATGTGTGCTCTTGATGCTATTCCGATATCCCACTGTAGCATGAAATCCTTGTAGATCATGTGTATGTAGATTCTTGCTACATGTTTGAGGATCGCTAGACCTTCTTCTTCTTCTTTTGGTCTTGCTTTGGAACAGTAGAACTCCTTCTCTATTTCTTTGGTTCTCTAGTTATGGATTGTGGCACAGTATATCTGATAAAATTTGACGAGTGTTGTAGTATTTGATGCTTTGAAACTAACAGCAGCATTTGTACTCCCACTTCTTTGTGAAGACGAAGTAGTCCTTGCTCAATGTTGTGCATCATTTATCTCGCAGTGTGTACAGTCGCTTGAACCAAGTATGGTTTTGTAGATCATAATTGTTGATCATTTTTCCCATTCCTTTTTGAAATCTTCTTCATCTGAGCAGAACATCAGGCACTAATTAAATGCTTTGCTGAATTCAGAGTCGCTCATCAAATTGTTGTAGTGGCTCATAACATTTTATTTCAGATGCCAAATACAAAGTCTATGTCTTGTGTTGGGGTACACCTATAAATAAATAAATAAAACAGCAACCTTAGATGGAGTTTCTCAAACATAATAAGGGAAAAAAGAAACCTTAGATGATAATATTTAGACATTAACAAAGAAGAACAACTTGTTGAACTTCATATTTACAGAGCAGTAGCAGGAAAAAACCTCATTCTATATTTATTCACAAATCACCAACAAAAAGATAAACCTCATTCCATATGATCAAGACATTAATAAAAAAAATCCCCTCAACTTCAAGTTTACAAAACATTAGTATGTGAAAGAAAAAATTCATTTAAGATTAGTTAAACATCATCAGCAAAAAAATGAAACCTCATTATACATTATTGAAACATAAGTTAGAAGATAAATGTATGTGTATTATACCTCCTGTATGGCTTTTGACATAGCCTGGTTCTGATATGTGAAAATAGTGATGGGTTCCATTTATCCCAAAGATTTCTTGAATGTGTTCAGCAACCACACACAAGTTTATGCAGTTTCATCATTGATGAAGACACATCCAAACATGACATTTATTCTATGATTGTTGAGGCCAACAAAAAGGAGCGCAGATGAGGTTGTAATTGTTGGTTCGATATATCGTATCGAAAACTAGTAAATCACCATATACCTTGAAATCTCCAGCCATCATGGAATCCCTCCAGAATAGTGCATGCATTCTCCTCTCACTGTCGAGCTTTACCCTAAAAAAGAAGCCTTATTCTTTTTTGTTCTGTGAGCACATCAATTAATGTTTGTACATCTATAACTTCTATTTGTTTCATTCTGAGTCTACTCACATAGTTGATGTGATCCCTCATGGTGTGCATGATTAATTCTTCACCTCCAACATTGTTTACCATGTACCTGTATCCATCTGCTAGTGTCAGACCAGCTTGTTTCATCGCTTCGATTGCTTTTCCATTTTCAAGGCCTATTTTTCATTCACTTATGTGCAGATGTTGCCACTGAGAAAGGGTGAGTTCATGATTGTGAGTTACAACTATGTACATGCCATCCTCAGTTAGTTTGATAAACATCTTAGCTCTGCATCGTGTTCTTGTTTGAAAGAATTCCTTCCTCTTTTTATTGTTTTTCTCAACTATATGTGTTACATAACTGTTGTTAGTTTTGCATTCACAAGAATAAGTGTAGTATCTTCCCTTCAGCTGCTTGTCTTTTGTCCCGCGTATTATTGATTTTTGTATACTAAAACCTCTTGCTTTTGAATGGCAGCGGTATAGATCTTCTAACTCTTCCCATGTTCTTACTGTCACCCCTTCCAAGTTTTCGTAAACATCAACCTCCGGTATTTCATTATTAGGTCCTGTTTTATAAACATCAAATGAGTGCAACAGTTAATTTCAATACCTCTATGTAAACCTCAGTAGATAAAACAGAAACCTCATAATATATTATGAATTACTCAACAAAAATAGCAATCTTATGATCATGTAAAGTAAACAACAGGTGAAAAAAACATAATTCCCATGCTATAAACTTCACACTACATCAGGTCTTGTTTTTTTAAACATCAAACAGGAGCTACAATGAACCCCAACATCAATATGTAAATCTCAGTACATAAAATAGGAACCTCATAACATATTTTGAATAAATGAACAAAAAAATCTCATGATCATGTACTGTAAAAACAGTAGTAAAAAACACAATTCTCTTACAATAACCTGTCACATCATCAAGATAAACATGAACATCAGTAGGAAAGATAGACAACTAATGCTATTAGATCAATAACGTTAACTAAAAAACAGGGAACATCATTCATATACTGAGCAAGGATTTTAGTTATGGCATAATGTAGTAGACTCATTCTGTGTATATATGCACCTTATATGAAACAATAAGCCTCAATTATTTATCAACATTACCTGTGATTTGCAGAGTCTCATTTTTCTCAGAGTAAGTTCCTATTTGAATTTTCTAATTTTGATTTGATGTTAGAGTAAGTTCATGATTTTTCTGGTGAGGTTCAGGAAACTTGTTTTTTCATGTCAATTCAATCAATTAGAACATATTTTCTATTGCATTCATATAAAAATCAATGAAAATTTTAGAAGAAATTTGTTTACCAGGTCGAATTTTCAGTGTTTTCATTGTTTGAAATTTCGTTCGTTCTCATCTTTTAAATTAGTAGAGATTGGAGCTGAAATCGTTGAGATTGGAGCTGAAATCGTCCAGATTTCATCGCGGTTTGATGAGCTTCAGATTGAGAAAATTTCGGAATATGAGATTAGAGAGAAGAGAGAAGAGATTAGAGAGAAAAAACTATTTTTTTTTGTGTTTATGACATTTTCTTTCTAAATTTGCACATCAGCCCTCCATTTTCTCGCCCTTTTCAAATATTGCACCAAAAAAATACATTACGCCCAGGCCCCAATTTTTACAGCAAGGTGATTTGCCTTGGTCCCTGCCTAAAGTTTAGAGACCATCTCTTTTCTTTATGGGTTTTTTGATAAGGTTTATATTCGATGGTGGTGAAATTGGATTCCGACAGCCACCAACGGCGGATATCCGACGACGGTGTTGGTAGAGCGGGCGGAGGTGGTGTCGTTGGTGGTTTTGAAGATAAAGAAGAAGAACCCTATGGGTATTTATGTCAACATATTTAGTTTTAGGGTTAGGGGTATTTTAGTCTTCTTAGGTGTGGTCAATGCCGAAAAATACCAAGTCAATGCTGGAATAGTGTGAAAAGTTTATATCGGCACATTTGCTGAAAATTTAGGGTTAGAATCGCACTTTTCAGATTTTACAGGGTTAGATTGACACTTTCAGAAATTAATAGGGTTAGATTTGTATTTTACCCTAAAAAGATTATACTAGAATGTCGTTCTCCTAAGCTTATTTTTGCTGAGCTGTATTGAATTGAAATAAATTGTATTAAAAATATTGAAATAAATGGAAAATAAGTGAATTGAAAATTAATAATAGTATGATTGAATTAAGCTAAATTTTATTAAACTAATTTTTAAATTGAACTTAACTGAATTGAATCGAACTGATTTTTTTATAAGTAATTTTTTCATTAAAAATCAACAAACCATAGGAATAACAAGATACAGTCCTCACTCTAGGCTTTTAGATTATAAACACTATGGATTATAAAAACTTCGGGTTCTTGTTAAACTTCAAAATAGAGATGGGCTATCTTACCCCACGATTTTTGGGTCATCATTTATAGCCCTAAGCGGTTAGGGATTGAGTTTTATAAGCCCAAATCTAACGAAGTTTTTCAATTATCCATAATCTAAATAACCTAGTTCAAAACTGAGTTTACAACCTGTACACCTATCAACCAATTTGCCTCCACCTTAACTAACGGCTCAAGTTCATCAGCATTCCTATCCCTGTTTTGAAAGATTTTCCGGTTCCTCTCTTCCCATAGGTGGTATAGCCCAAAAACCAACATAATACTCTTCATCTTCTTCTTCCTTATCAGCCAAATTTTCAGCCACTTCTTAACTTCTCTCAGACTTTGCATAATTGGAAGTTTCAACTCCCTAAATAACTTCCAGCTATAGTAACACTTAATGAATAAGTGATTAGCGCCTTCAAGTTCAAACTTACACGTTACAGAGAACTGGGGGAATCGAACTGAATTTGGTTAAATTTAAGTACAGATAAACTGTGGAGAATATGATCGAAGTCTAGCATTGATTGCGCGATGAGGAGCTACGAACTAGTGAAGAAGAACATGCATGACAAGAGAAAGTTGTTTCTTTTACAACTAAAAGAGAAAGTTACAAACGAGAGTTCATCATACTTTTGAAAAGGAAACTTTACACTTATAACCCTAAATTTAGGATGAAAGTGCAATGTAACCCTACAAAAGGAGAAAGGGTCAAAATAACCCAAACTTTATGACGAATTGTGCAGTTATAACATTTTGTCCTAATTCTAGCATTGACTGAAGAATTTGGGCATTGACCAAACCTGAAAAGATAAAAATACCCTTGCCCATATGTTGAATTTTTCTTTCCCATTTTACCCCCACCCACCACCACCGCCCACAAAGCTCGACCTCCTCCTCTTCTTCTCCCCGCTCGCCACCACTCACTTACCTCCGCCACCCACCTCAGCTCTGCTTGATCACCCCCTCCCTCACCCACCCACCCCTTCATTTTCCGTCCCCCACCAGCTCCTCTTGCCAAGCCCAGCCCCGCCCAACCCAGACCCGCCGGATGTCGCATCCAATCCAATAGCTTCACCAAACCTTATGAATTAAAAAAACAAGCTTTGAATCTTACTGGTTTGTCGGCGACCTTGAATCCAAATTTCCATAAAAAGAGCTTCGCATCAGAATCCAATCCGACCTCGCATCTAATCCACCTGAAAGGATTTTCATATCTTACTTCGTCATCGACCTTGAGTCAGTTGAGCTTTGCGGTGGAAACAAATATGGTGATTCAAATGATCCCACCACATTTGAATCCAATCCAACTAATAAACATCAAAATAAACTTTTTTGGCGACCTTGAACTGCTAGAGGTGGAACTGGTTCGGTTGTAGTAGTGACTCGCCGGAGGTGGTAACAGACGGGAGGTTGAAGAAGAAGAAAGTAATGGACATGAGGGCAATGTTTTCTTTCCATTTTTCTTTGTTTTTCTTTTTTAAATCCAGGGGAAAATACTTATTTCTTTAATTTACGGCCAAACTTCCCGTTGACATTTGAAGTCAACCATGCACATGGTTAGATAGACACATACACCATAAAGTTAGGGTTATATTGGCATTTTCAGCCTAAAGTTTGAGTCATTTTAGCACTTTACTCTTTTGAAAAACACCCCGCCAGTTACAAACACATTAAGGGAAAAAACAAAAAAAAGGATAAAAGTGAGTTCATAACCCTACATAATTGACATAAGTGCCAATATAATCCTCTAGTGTTCGAAAGTGCCAATATAATCCTGAATAACCAGTGAAAGTGCAAAACTAACCATTTTGGAAAATTTTACCAAAATTCTATGATATTACTCTTTTAACCCTCTAAAAAACAAAAAAAAAATGAAATGATTTTAATGCTTCTAAAGCCTAACCTTCTTCTTCTTGTCTTCTTATGTTTGCCGCTTTCTTCTTATCATCCACATATTCTTCTTTGCCACCTCCATCTCCTTGTCATCTTCTTCTTCTCGTCCTCCCTTCTTCTTCTTCTTCTGTGGTGAATCGGGTGGTGATGGTGGTGTGGTATGGTGGTGGCAAGGTTGGTGCAGTGATGTGAAGAATCGGGCGGCGGTGGTGATGTGGTGTGACATTGACAGGGCTGGTGCAGTGGTGTGGTGGGGTGAGAACTGGGTTGTGGGTGGGACAAGGGGCAGTGGGGTTCGAAACGGTGGTGGTGGGACAAGGGCTTGTGGATAGTGGCATGTGGGGTGGGAATATGACTATGGGGCGGGATGAGGGGCAGTGGGTTGGAATTTAGTCTTGACGGTGTGACGAGAGGCAGGGGGCGTGGGGTAGATTTCGGGCTGCAGCGACGCCGACTGAGAAGAGGGGGAGATTGGAGATTGTGGTGATCAACATAGGAGATTGAGACTTGGCTTAGTGGTGGAGGAGAATGGTTGGAGGAGAAGGGGCTGATTTCAGGTGGACAAAAAAATGATGCGGTAGTACGGTGGTGTTGCGCAGTGGTGTAATGTAGTGGTTGGAGGTGGCACGGTGGAGCAACGACGATGGGTAAGGTATCATTGTCCACACAAATTTAGCTTTTGGTAAGAGGGACATTTTTGTCATTTCTAGTGTGGTCGACTGTCGAAATGTCAAGGTCAAACCGGAAGTTCTACCTTGGAATTATATTGACACTTTCATTAATGAGATGGTCTCCTATGAGGCATCCAAAACTTTAGGCAGGGGCCTTTATGCAATTATAGCCATATTCTATCCCCAAAGACCTATTTCTAATAATTTTACAGGGACCCATCTCTAATAATTTTATAGTGAACTATCGCTAATATTTTTTCAGGGATTTTTGTCCAATTTCCCCCCATCATTTTTCAGCAATCAGCAATATGCAAAAAAAAACAAAAAATGAAAAATATTAAAAAGTGTTTTAAAATGCAAATAATTAACATGATCATCGAACTAAAAATTATAAACATCAGAAAAAATAGAAAAATCTCAACGAAAAAGCATAAAATTTCAACTAAAAAATCAGAGAAAAATATATAAAATGAAATAGCAAAAAATATATTAAAAATACATAAAAATTGATAAAATTTTGAAAAAATGTCTATTACAACTAACAAAACATCAACTAAAAATCATAAAAACATCAACAAATTTTCAATTATTATTTTTTTTAAAAAAACTACAAAAATCAACCAATATCAACCAAAAGCTAAAAACATCAATTCCTATCGCCTAAACTTCACTCAGATAATGAAAAACGTCAACAAAAGAAAAAAACACTACAAAAAACGAACCTATATCACCCAAAATTACAAACATCAACTCGTATCACCTTAAACTCACTGAGAAAGTGAAAAACATCAACATGAGAGGGAAAACAAGCAAAAAATATCAACCTATATAATCCAAAAAAACCTACAAAACATCGACTCATATGAACTAAAACTCACCCGATAAATGAAAAACATCAACGTGAGAAAAATAA
>JAULKM010128300.1:0-19833 GCA_032355605.1 Rubia tinctorum | reverse complement strand
TCATCAAGTAATGCTTCCTTGTAATTCTTCGGCTTAATGAGTGAGATAAAACATTGCAATCCAGCAAGTTCACGGTAGTTCACTCTATGAATGGATTGGGTTCTTCTTGGAATCGATTCTGGCATCTCCTGTGTTGGAACATACGGACTAGATGTGAGGGAGTGTGTCCCAACATATACTTCTAACACTTGCCGGTCTTCTGCGTGTTCATGTGTTCCAACATAATCATCTGGTTGTTCTAGCAGAATAGTCTGTGTTGGAACATACTCAACATTTGGTTCATAATCTTTTTCCTTTGACTCCCGTTTATCATCTGAATCATCCACGACTACATTGATTGACTCCATTAGTGTATTTGTGTGAATATTTTACACACGGTATGCTTGACTATTCACAGAATACCCCAGAAATATTCCAACATCACTACGATTGTCAAATTTGGCCAACGGATCTCTATCTCGAAGAATGTAACACTTACTTCCAAACACATGAAAGTGAGATATATTTGGCTTTCTTCCCTTCCAGATCTCGTATATGTCTTATTGGTAAACAACCTAAGATACACCCGATTGATAATGTAACAAGATGTATTAACAGCTTCTGCCCACCATTTTTTATGTATACCTTTTTCTGCAAGCATGACTCGAGCCATCTCTTAAAGTGTTCTATTCTTCCTTTAGAAAATGTCATTCTGCTGTGGAGTAATTGGAGCGGAGAATTCATGTTGAATGCCAAGTTCATTACAGAAATCACTTAATTGAGAGTTTTTGAATTTCCTGCCATGATCACCTCTGATTCTGACAATCTTTCCAGTCGAATTTCCTTTCTCGGTCTGCAATTTTACCACCAAACTTCTAAACACATCCACAGTATCAGATTTTTCTTTGAGAAAAGCCACCCAAGTAAATATTGAAAAATCATCAACGCATACAAAGATGTACTTCTTGCCACTCACACTAAGTGTGTTGACTAGACCCATTAAATCCATATAGAGCAATTCAAGATTTCTTAATGTAGTAGTATATTGTACTGTAGAGTGAGGAGACCAAATCTGTTTACCTTGCTGACATGGTCCACAAACAGTTCCACTCTTGGTCGTAAGCATAGGCATTCCCCATACTGCCTTTGAATTTGCAATTTTTACCAAGGTTTTGTAGTTGATATGAACAAGTTTCCTATGCCACATAGTGCCTTCATCTTGTTTCAAACTTAGGCATCATACTACTTGCTCCAGAAGATAACAATTATCTGATGATCGAATCCCGGAAAGAATATTATCATTGCCATGTCTCACCACACATTTGTCTTTTTGAAATTCGATTGTCATATTGTCATCGCACAACTGACTGATGCTAAGAAAATTCGCTTTCAAACCTTCAACGAGCAACACACTTGTAAACACTGGAAATCCTTCAATGTGCATTTCACCTTTGCAAATGACTCGGCTCTTCTTCCCATCACCGAAAGTAACATAACCACCATCATAAGGTTTTATCTTTGTCAAAAACTCCTAAGTTCAGGTCACATGACGAGAGCACCCACTATCAAAGTACCACGAGTCTCTAGAATGTGTAATAAGTGAAGTATGAGAAACGAAACAAGTATTCAAGCGTTTAGGAATCCATACCTTTCAAACCATCTTTGACCGTTTGGTACTGTCTATGTTGGAACATACAGACAACTGATGTCCGTTCATGATATCTCTCAGTAATTTAAGACACCGTTCTTCGGAATGACCTTGAAACATGCAATAACTGCATATGAGAGGTTTTCGTTAACGAGTTTTCATCACCTTTCTCTTCATATCTCGAACGTCCATCTTGAAGTTTCCTACCTCACATGATGCATTTCCTTAACCGATTCCTTTCCGATCTCCAAAGCTCTTTCCCATGGTCAAAATATCATCTAACTTTGCCTTCCCTGGATTTAGCTTCCTGATTGTTGCTTCTGCCGATTCTGCCCTTTCAGTCATGGTATTAACTTTCACATTCAGGTCTTTAATTTCATCCTTAAGTCTTTCAACCTGCGCTTTTAGTTCCTTCTTTGCCTCGGCTAATTGAATTTTCTCAACTTTCAGGGACTTATTTGCATCTGCCACCTTTAACCACATGTCATACATTTTTTCATATGAAGCATAGACGTCTTCATCACTCACGGATTGATCTTCATTATCGCTGGAAGTATTGGCGGACTGTATGTTGAACATACCCTATCTGTGTTGGAACATACGTCCACAGCTTCTTCTCAAATTTTTTGCTCTAAATGCCACATAATTACTGGTAAGTTCTTCATCATATTTTTTATCTTCTTCATCCTCACTCCATGAAATGACATATGATCTTCCTTGCTTCTTTCGTGTATTTGCACATTCAGACTGAATATGTCCCAAAAACCTTCACATTCTCTACACTGAATCCTTCCTTGATTTTTTGCTTCACCGCCTTGATTTCTCATGAACTATTGGTTTTCTTGCTCCATGCGATTACCATGGTTCTTACCAATGTTTAGTCCACATGGTTTATTTCCTCCAGTTCTCTCTTGTGACTTCTTGTTCACAACCTTCTTCAGCATTCTTGAGAAGTTCTTAGTGATGAGAGAAATTTCTTCAATATCATTCTCACTATATGATTCGTGATCATCCCATGAGGAAGATGCTTTAAAAGCCAACTCCTTCCGAGTTTTCTTTGCAGGCTATTCCATGTTCATCTCATACGCTTGTAGTAATCCCATCAATTCATCCAAGGACATTGTGGATACATCTCTAGCTTCTTATATTGCTGCAACCTTCATGGAAAACCTCTTGGGTAGTGATCTTAAGGTCTTCTTTAACAACTTAGATTCTTTGTAAACTTTTCCCAATTGATAAGCCATATTAGAGATGTCTCTCAATTTTCTGTTGAATGTGACAATCGTGTCATTTTCCTCCATCTTCATTCGAACTTAGTTGCCAACATCTGAAGTTTGGATTCACGTACTCGACTGGTTCCTTCATGTAAAGTTTGCAAGATAACCCATGCTTTCTTAGCACGATGACATGTAAAGATGAGCTTAAACTGATTCTCATCCGCTGCTGTGATCACATTCAATGCTTTGGAATTAGCCAGAGAAGCCTTCAATTCATCTTGAGACCAAAATGATTTATCTTTGAGCATTTGTCTCTTTGAACTTGACTCTCCTTCTTTCTCCTTAGAGATGGCTTCTTCATTTTCAGTTGGATGATTCCACTCGTTCTCAACAAAGTGCCATGCAAGTTCATCCAGAAAATTGATAAACACTCTCATGCGAGCCTTCCAATAATTGTAGTTTGTTTTTTCTAGCAGAGGTAGCCGAGAAACAGAAGCTCCTTCCCTTGTCACCATGGTAAAACCATATCACACTTTCCTTGACACAACCAAGGTAAAAACGTAAGTGACCAAGCTCTGATACC
Source organism: Rubia tinctorum (assembly GCA_032355605.1). NCBI lineage: Eukaryota > Viridiplantae > Streptophyta > Magnoliopsida > Gentianales > Rubiaceae > Rubia > Rubia tinctorum. Next base: position 16,406 of record JAULKM010128300.1, on the reverse strand, counting down.
AATTGAAAACAAAAACTGGTTTTACCGTTTTAGCTTTACTAGTAATCATATGTTCCAACATAGTCTAACTTAACCAAGTATATAAAGTATATAATGCACGAGACACACAACTTGGTTACGCAGTTCGGTGAAATCCACCTACGTCTGCGGGACCTGACCCAGTTTAGAATAAATCCACTAATCAAAATGATACAGTACAAAGTACATCATACAACTATACTTATCTTTTCTAATTCTAAACATGTGGATTTTGCAAGCTCCCATTGCTACCGATCCGCCTTGATCAGACTTCCTCTGACCTCGAAACTCGTCGACACTGAATCTCCTCCTCTCGAGAAATTAAGGCATACGTTCTGAACTTTGAACAACAGGTCGTGTATGTTGGAACATGAAGAATCTGGCTCTCGCAAATACTCTCGGAAGATAGAAATCTGAAGTGCATATTTTCTCTGTTTGATTCATGTACTTGCAGCCGTATAATATCCTCTATTTATAGTCCATTACAAATAGGAATTGTTCCATAATTATCTCCATAATATTCCTATTCCTTATCTGCGTTTGAAGCATATCCAAATCTCATAAATAAAGTGATTTTCCTTATCTCAACTATCACATAATAATCCATAAATCTAATTTCATAAATGTAGAGATTTTCCATAATTCTAATATACTTCTAAACGACTGTATTAAATATTTCGTAATCTCCAATTTCCATAAACTAATAGTACAACAATATTTTGCACGCCAATTCTGATTTTCACAGTATGTTCTAATATAGAATGTTTTTCTTCTTTAACACTAGTTCACAAATGTCAACATAATAATCCATGAGATGCATATGACTTTACAACATATGTGTAAATATAACTTTCTGATAATTAAAAATGCAAACATAACCCTGGATAATAAGGGAAAGTGCAAAAATTATCCCAACACTTTTAGGTTTTGGGTCAGATGGTATTTTGGTCATTTTATATGTGGTCAACGTCGGAAATGGTGTTTTAGGGTTATATTTGCACTTTCATCAATTAATTAGGATTATTTTTGTAGTTTAAACTATCTGAGAATTATATTTGCCCTTACTCAAATATATAGGGTTATATTTGTAGATATCTCTATAATTTTTTTAGTTAATTATTTGTTATATATATATATATATATATATAAACATCTCTTGTCAGACTGCCTCTTGTTCTTATAACTTTTAATGTCAAATTATAATTATGTATAATTTTAAATATTTTTAAAATCATTTGAAACTCGTTACAATAAATGTAAAAGTTATCCTATTAATTATATTAGTCATAAATGATCCGTCTAACTATAGCTGGTTTAAAACAAGAATGTGTGAGAAAAAAATTAAATACATCATAACATTAAGAAATTATAACCGTAAAGCAAGAAGAAATTAAATGGGGTCTTCGATGTTAACAGCGTTTAGACTTTAGAGTTGGAGGGTGCTTTTGGTTGCTGTTTGGTTGATTAATGGTTTTTGTTTTGTTTCTTTGCTAATTTTCAGGTTATTAGTTGCTTCTGATTTGATTGTTGAGTCAAAAAGGTTTATTATTATATTGGCGATCCAAACATATTTGATTTCATAAAAAAGAATCAACTTGATATTTTATAATACTACTTGGAGTATTATTTTTAAGAATAGAAAATATCTAAACGACTTATTCCACTTTCCTTGAGGAAAAAAACAGAAGCTGCGAGGAGACAGATGATTTTATAACTTTCCGTTTAATTCTTTTTTAAAATGATAATACGAGTCAAAGAAAAAGAAAAAAAAAAGACATGTCCCTATGGAGTACGCCGTATGTGAAAAGTTTTTTAAAATATAAACGGTTGATTTTATTAATGATACAAGAATAAAATATATAGGCATTATGTACAAAATCACAAATTGAAAAATATTCTATCTATGGTACAAAATATACATAAAATATTTTTAAAAATCCCCTTAACACTCCTCATCAATTTGGAGCATGTGGATCTTGAATGCCAATTTGCTAAGAAGAATCTTAAATTTATGTCATCCAAGAGATTTAATGAACGAATCAGTAGGTTGACTGGAAGTGCGGATATGATGAGTAACAACTTTACCAGACTGTACCAAATCACGAATAAAATGGCAGTCAATCTCAATGTGTTTCGTACGTTCTTGAAACACATGTTTGGCTGCAATGTGAAAAACTGTCTGACTATCACTGTATGAACGCATAGGAGAAGAGTGACCTACACCCAAAGATCGAAGAAGAGACTTAAACCAAATCAGTTTACAACAAACAACAGGCATAGTGCGATACTCAGCTTCAACTGAAGACCGAGAAACAGTGGGTTGCTTCATTGTCTTCCAAGAAATAGGCGATTCTCCAAGTATAACAAAATATCCAGTCAAAGAACGACGCGTAATCGTGCAGGGTGCCCAATCAAAGTCACAAAATGTAGTAAGTTGAAGCGAGCTTTTAGGAGACTGAAATAAACCTTGATCTGGATGACTCTTCAAAAAATGTAACACACGCAGGGCAGCTTGCCAGTGTGTAAGTCGCGGCTTCTCCTTGAACTGCGCCAAAGTATGCACAAAATAACTAAGCTCCGGGCGAGTAATAGTTAGATAAATGAGCTTCCCAACAAGTCGGCGATATTGTGCAGGATCAGTATAAGCTAGACCCTCTGCGCGTGCCAAATTATGTTGTTGTTCCATCAAAAAATATGTAGGCTTGGCAACTAACATTATAATATCAGTGAAAATATCAAGGGCATATTTTTGTTGACACAAAAACATACCCATTAGGCCTCCGAGCAATCTCAATCCCTAAGAAATATTTCAAACAACCAAGATCCTTCATATGAAAGCAAAAGCTAAGATACTTCTTGAACTCAGCCATCGGAGTTGAAGAAGATCTGGCAATGATCAAATCATCAACATAAACGAAGACATGTAGAGAAACATCATCGCGCAAATAAGTGAACCGTGAGTAATCCACCTTACTATGTATGAAGCCATAAATGCGAAGAGCTGCAACTAGCTTAGAAAACTAGTTTCGGGGCGCCTGACGAAGACTGTAAAGAGATTTGCGAAGTTTGAAAATCAAACCAGGTGCAGGAAGAGTATAATCAAGAGGAGGCCGCATGTAAACCTCCTCATCTAGATCACCATGCAGAAACGCATTATGTAAGTCCATCTGATGAAGATCCCAACCACGAATAACTGCAACATCCAAGAACAGACGAACCAAGCTCATCTTGGCAACAGGAGAAAATGTCTTGGTAAAATCAGTGTCTTCAATTTTCCGATTTCCAAGAACAACTAACCGAGCCTTATAATTCTCAATAGATCCATCATATTTATACTTGGTTCGAAACACCCATTTAATTCCAATGGCATATTTATCAGGTGGCAGAGGAGATAGAACCCAAGTATTGTTCCGCTCAAGAACATCAATCTCATGATTCATTGTTGCTCGCCAGTGTGAGTGACGAGTAGCCTCGGAATACGTAACAAGGTCTGAGCCATCTGTAACTGCAACTAAAAATCTAGAATGCAAAACCTAAAAATTATTACAAGAAAGATAATCAGCAATAGGGTAACGAATACCTGAAGATAGATCAGGCGGGGAAGAGAGAGCAGCAGATGGAGTGTTTACTGCATGTAGCAGTGCAAACATAATCTTGGAATTTAACAGGCGGGCGATGGAGGAGAGTGCTCGGCAATCAAGAAGGCAACGTCGGCGGAGACTCATCGTCATCAGACTCAGAAACATACTGTGGCTCAGGCTGCAGTTCAGGTGGAGCTGACATCGGCTCAAGCAAGGCGTTCTATGGCTCAGTCGGTAGCTCGGGCGAAGCCGACAGTCATTCAACGGAATGAGGCGAGTGCGCTGGCGGTGCTGACTGCGTCTGTACGAATGCCGGTGGCGGCGTGATTGAAGCTGTCGGACGTCTGGAAGCTGTCAGCGGCATTGGGATTGGCAGCACAGTGTCGTACGTGGTAGGTTAGAGCGAGGGCACGGTATCATCGGAAGAAGGAAACTCAACAGCAGATACATACGGAAATCAGTCTTCGTAAAACACAACATCTCGACTATCAAACACAGTACAAGACTCCAAGTCATAAATACGTCAAGCCTACTTGTCAAGCGGATAAACCAGAAAAACACATTTTTGACTTCAGGGTGGAAACTTATCACTCAGCTTTGGGAGCTGAGACTCAAAGAACAAAAAACCAAGCACACGGAGATGGTTGTAGTTAGGTGTGCAACCATGAAGAAGCTGATGAGGCAAGCAGACATTCAACATCGGTGTTCGAGTGCAATTGATTAGGTAGGCAGCAGTAAGAATGCATTCTCACCAGAAGTCAATAGGCAAATGAGCTTGGAAACGGAAAGCACGAGCCACGTTTAAAATGTAGCAGTGCTTCCGTTCCACTTGCTCATTCTGTTGTGGCGTGTAGACAGTGGAAGTCTCGAACTGAATTCCTTTCTCAACAAAATAAGGTTTGAGAGGAAGAAATCCAGTTCCATTGTCAGCTCGAACTTGTTGAACTAAACGACGAAACTTTGTCTGAACAAGAGCTAAGAACTCATTCATCTTGGCAGGTATATCAGAATTAGAAACCAATAAATAAACCCACACAGCTCGGGAATAATCATCAACAATAGTTAAGAAAGAAAATGCTCCATTAGAAGATGGTGAGCTATAAGTCCACCAAACATCGCAATGTATAAGTTCAAATAAATGACTAGCCTTAGAAGTATTTAATGGAAAACTAGTTCTAGACTGTTTTGCCCGATGACAAACGGAACAAGGAAAAGTTTTATTCAAATGATGACTAATTAAAGAAATAACTTGGATAGAAGACAACACCGAAGAAGACGGATGCCCAAAACATTTATGCCACAAATCAGACGAAGACACGGCGGCGGCAATGGAGACTGTCGGCTGCGAAGATGGCGGTAGAGCTCCCAATTTGTGCAATCAATAAACCTCTCCCTGCTGATCACCCAAGTCAATCACTGTCCTCATGTTGATATCATGTAATATGCATAATTTCTAGGTAAATAAAACTAGACATTTTAAAGTAGCAATTAATTTGGCAAGCGACAATAAGTTACAACGTAATTCCTGAATAAACAAAACATGAGAAACAAGAACATCGCCAAAATATAAAATTGTATGTTGAGTAGCAGTAGAAATAGATCCATCGGGTAGGATGACATCAACATTATCGGCATGCTCAATATCATGCAGAAGATCCTTGGCACCGGTCATATGATACGAAGCTCCAGTATAAAAAATCCAAGGTAAGAAAGCTTACCTGATGTATTTTTAGTATGATTCATCTTAGAGAACATATTAAGAACCGTACTCCATTGTTCCTTGGACAAAGCGGGACCGAAATATGTCCGATCAGCATCGGAAAGGGCGGCGCCGGTGTTGACCATCGGTAGAGTTACGACGGCAGTGGGGCAATTTAGGCGAATGGCGCAGCTGCAGGGGCGTGGGTTCTCTGGTTTTGAGCTCTCTTATCCGATCCCAGAGGTTTCTTTTCAATGAACCAATTGGGGATAACCAATGATCTTGAACCAAGTAGTAACATCGTGGCCCTTGCGATTGCAATGAGTACACATGAGGCTTTTCCGATCAATGGCGGCAGTGGGCAGATTTCCCGGGATGGCGGTGGTTGTCTTCGAAGCAAGGAACGGCACCTGACAACGTGCAAAAAAAATCCATGATGTCTGGAGTGGATTCACGGGAATTGATGACAGTCTTGTGATGCTTCTCCTCAATTGCAAGCGAGTGAACACGACCAATAACAGGCAAGGGATCTTGTGCCAAGATATGTGATTTAAGCGTATGATACCCATCATCGAGACCAATGAGAAATTGATGAACCATCCCATTCTCACGCTCTTTAACGGCAATAGCAGCAGCAGGACAAACACGTGTCTGAGCAGGTACATAAGTAAACAATTCATCCCACGACTTCTTGCATCTACCATAATCAACAGATTGATCATTCTAACGACAAGTATAAATGGTCGCACGGATCTCACACATGCGCGGACCATTCTCAACAGAAAAATACTGCTTAAGGTCATCCCAAAGTTCCTTAGCAGGTGCACAATAAGTAATACCAAAATGGATGGAAGGATCAAGAGTCTAAACAATCCAACCAACAAGCATATAATTCACGCTATTCTAGTCATTAAAAATGGTTCACCAGGTAAAGGCTTAACAATAGAGCCATAAAAAAACCTTCTTTACGTTTAACAGAAAACGCATTAAACATGGAGATACTCCATTCATTATAATTATCACCCTTCAAGATCTCAGGACAAATTTTCAAACCTGGATGATCCGACGGATGAACGTAGTAGGGATGAGTAGTGGGCAAAACTTGAGAGGAGTCGCCGATGGACTGGTGGGTGGCCTGAGCAGTGACCATCGATTGCTGCTTGTACGGTGGCCTGGAAGACAATGACATTGGTAGCGGGCAAGGTGGGAAAGCTCGGAAAGCCAGGAACCGAGAATGGCGGTGGGTGACCTTCGGCGGGAAGGCCCTAGGAACAGCAGTTGGGGGTGGATCGGCTCCAAGTTGGAGTTCAGGAGCGTCTTCACAGGTGGTAACATCGAGATCTTCGACTTCAACTTGATTTTAGAGGTCCATGGCAACGGAAAGAGGACAATTGCAGTGGTAATGATAGCTTCAAGGCGGTGGCGGTGCATGAAGCAAGAACAAGACAACCGCGGCGGCCATGGGCCGGAGTAGGCTATTTTATGGTTTTCAAAAAATTTAGGATTTCAGAACTTTAGCTCTGATACCATGTAAAATATAAACGGTTGATTTTATTAATGATACAAAGGTACAATATATAGGCATCATGTATAGAATCACAAATGGAACAGGATTCTATCTATGGTATAAGATACACATAAAATATAACAAAATATCCCCTTAAAAAATTTATTGTCTGTTTTTCAAATACTTCTCGTTTCGTATAAGAGTTTGTCTCTTGAAAGGGAGTCTTTTCATAAATTATGGAAAGACTAATATTTAAACTGTAAATTAGAAAAAATGAAAATACAATTTTTGAGTTACATTAATCGAGTCATAAACTTATAACTACTATATGTTGCATAATAATTGTGTAATATTGCAACTAAAACCTTTTATCTTTCTCTTATTTTAATTAAATCTCACATTTTCATAAACATATGTGAAAGAATGATTTCCCTTACTGATTATTATTGATGATGAAGAGAATAAATAGAGTACAAAACATAAAGGTAGACAATTCTAATATAACTCTTAGACTAGTCAACATGATAAAATCAAATCAAATTGACGCACAGCTTGGATCTAAAGAACTCGAACAGCAGACGAGATAGCCCCTTGGTGAAGATGTTCGCTATCTGAAGAGAAGTGGGTACGTACGTAACTCGAAACTTTCCGGAGGCCGCCAACTCCCAAACAAAGTGATAGTCGATGTCGATGTGCTTCGTCCTCTTGTGAGCCACTGGATTCTGAGCTAAGAATATAGAACTATTGTTGTCACATAACAACAACGGAGGGCCGGATAGAGGAATTCGAAGATCACAAAGCAAGTGAGTGAGCCAAATAACCTCTGAAGCAGTGCTGGCTAAAGCTCGGAACTCAGACTCAGTGCTGGAATGAGAAACAGTGGGCTATTTCTTTGCACTCCAGGAAACAATATTTCCACCGAGAAAGACAGCAGATCCATAAGTAGATCAACGAGTCTCCAGATAGCGAGCCCAGTCAGTATCAGAATACCCCAATACCTCTGGAGAACGAGTACAATGAAATGTGAAACCGAAATGAAGTGTACCTCGAACATAGCGCAGAATCCACGTAACTACCGCAAAATGATCATCTCAAAGATACTGACTGACTGTGTTAACCGAGAAGGCTAAGTTTGGATGAGTGATGGTTAAGTATTGAAGAGCTCCAACCAATGAACAATACAGAGTCAGATTCCTGAACGAAGAACTAGTAGAACTGTGCAACTGAGAACCTGGCACAAATGATGTAGAGACTGGTGAAGCATCGGACATCCCTGCACGAGTCAGAATGTCCCGAGCATACTTCTCCTGGCCAATAAGTAAACCTGATGAAGTAGGCAAAACTTCAAGGCCAAGAAAGTAACGAAGAGTGCCAAGTTCCTTAATTGCAAACTCACGATGCGTCCGATCAATAAACTGACGAAGGATAGTAGAGTCATTCCCTGTGAGAATGATGTCATCCACATATACCAGAAGATATAGCTACGAGGAACCCCTCGAGAGAACGAACAATGACGTGTCGACAGATTTGCACTGAAAATCGAGCCGAGTCAAATAAGTGCTGAAACGCTGGAACCATGCCCGAGGAGCTTGCTTAAGTCCATAAATGGCCTTTCATAAGCGACAACATAATCTGGATGAACGGGATCCCTGTAACCAACTGGTTGCTTCATAAAGACCGGAGTATTAAGAACACCATTAAGAAAGGCATTCTTGATATCTAGCTGATGAAGCGGCCATGAGCGCATGGTGGCAATGGCAAGAACTGTCCGAACAGTAGAGGCCTTGACCATTGGACTGAAGGTGTGATCAAAATCAAAACCCGGAATCTGCAAGAAACCTTGCACCACTAGTCTAGCTGTATGATGCTCAATGGTACTATCTGGTCGATACTTCAGCCAATAAACCCATTTGGAGCCAACAATGTTAGCGTCCGAAGGGCGAGGCACCAAATCCCAAGTGTGCTGACCACGAAGAGTCGTCATCTCGTCATCCATGGCAGTAACCCATGACGAATCCTGAAGAGCAGTGCGATAATCTGTCGGCTCAGACTGAGAAAACAAGGCAGCAGTAAAACCATGGGCGATAATATCTGAATAATTTTTGCGCTGAATAGCTCCTGTCGTCGACCGAGTGACCATGCAATGATTGTGAGTCACTGGAGGAGATACTGGAGGAGAAGAACCAACTGAGGATACTGGTGAAGAAGCAGTCGAGATGGGTGGAGACTGAACATGAGGACTGACCAGCGGGGAGGCAGCGGGCGCCTGCCGTGGTGCTGGTGGCGGATCTGTGGCACAAATAGACCAAGGGAGGTACCGAATAAGAATCAGGATCAACAAATGCAGAAACATCTAACAATGAAGGTGGAGAACCAATCACCGAAGGAATGGATGAGGCAAATGGAAAGCACATCTCGTTAAAACGAGCATGTCGAGTGACATAGATTCTTCCAGCAGTGCGATCAAGGCACCGAAAACCTTTATACTGCGAGCTGTAACTAATTAATACACACGGAATGCTGCGAGGAGACAGCTTGTGATCAGCAAATGGATGAACGAACGGGAAGACCCTACAACCAAAACCATAAAAATTGGTATACATGGGTACCCGACCATTGATAACCTCATATGGTGATCGGCCGTCAAGAACAGTAGTAGGCAACCGATTAATGGTATAAGTGGCTGCAGCAAAGGCATCGGGCCAGTGTGAGAGAGGGACATGAGAATGATACAGCATAGACAAACCCATCTCAACAATGTGGTTGTGCTTGCACTCGGCCCGACCGTTCTGCTCTGGAGTATATGGGCAATAAATCTGATGATGAATGCCCTTTGTCTGAAAGTGAGATCGTAAGCGACCATTTACGAACTCAGTCCCTCCATCACTCTGAAACACCTTAATTGTGGACGAGAACAGGTTCTCCACAAAAGCCTCAAACTGGAGATAAACATCCCAGAAATCCGACTTGCGGCGCATTGGATAAAACCACGAGAGCCGAGAATAATCATCAATAAAAATGGTATAGAAGGCAAAACCATCAGCAGATAAAATGCGAGAAGGCCCCCATAAATCACAATGAACCAGATCAAGTACCCTAACCGCACGTTTATCATTTGTATGAAAAGATAAACGTTTTCCTTTAGCCTTTTCACAAGCTTCACAAATGGTGGGTTTAGGCAAAACCGAGGAGACAACTAAGGATCCAGAATTACGCAAACAAAAAATAACGCAATGCGGAACATGACCAAGTCAAGCATGTCTATTTCAAAAGACGCACGCGACTTATTAAATTCCACAGTAGACAGTAATGCAGATGCACCATAGTCTAATACATACAGACTATCCTCAATATGACCATGACTCAAGGTTTCCCTAGTGATTTTATGCCGAATAACAAATGAACGGTTATCAAAGCAGACGACAACATTTAAATCCCGAGTCAATTTGCTAATGGAAAGCAAATTTTTAGTGATATCGGGCACAATAAGCACATCATAAATGGGCAAAGATTTATAAAGCCAGGAATCACCAACATGTGTAATAGAGAGTTTAGCACCATTACCAATAGAGACATGAGCAGAACCATTATAGAGTATCACATGATCAACAACGGTTGGAGATGATGCCATGTGTTTTGTAGCGCCAGAATCCAAAATCCACTTGCACCCATCGTGTCGTCGCTTATGAGAAAGGCTTGTATGTCTCGAAATATCACACCATCGAGAACCATAATGAGCCATTCTACTGAGGAAAATAAAAATTCAGCTGGAAGAGAAAAATCTGCCAAAAAATCACCAGGCGAGTGTACTACACGCGCTGAAAACATCGGAGCGCGTGTACCTCACGCGCGGAGAGATAATGACACGTATCTATCTCTTGGGCGCGTTTGGTTCATGCGCGGAGATGGAAGTCGCGCGTGTCTGGCTTGAGCGCGTGTATCCCACGCAAAAGGGAAGCCGGCGTGTCTGGCCTTTGGCACGTGGATCTCACGTGCCAAAATAAATCGCAAACGAAGCTGATGACCAGAGACGAGCAGCCGGTGACGGAGCGAAACAGTCGATGTTGGACAATCGGACGATGGAGAAGAAGCGCCGGAGAAAATCACCGATGAAGATGATGTCGGAGAGGGAACTCGTCCGGAATGAATCGATGAAGCCGCGCCCAGGAGAGAAACTTGGACGCCGAGAATGGTCTGATGCCAGAGAGAAGCAATGTCGGGAGAATAGCTGAAGACGAGGAAGACCTGAGAGAAGATGCCAGGAACCTTAAAATTTCCGAAAATTGCTGCTGAAAATGGCCAAGCTCGTCGGATTATGAACGGAGTTTGGCTGGAGAAAAGAGCTGGTTGGCCGGAATCCGACTTTCTTGCATATAACTTTATCTCAATAATATATATAACTACGTATATGCATATATATATTATCTGTCAACGTATATAATTTATTTTAAAGCAGAATCTATTTTAAATTTTTTATTATCGAGAAAAGTATATAGTGAAATGGTAAATTGAATTTACAGTTTGTCTTCCACATTGCATTCTTAATACGGTAAAAATTACAAATATTTAATATCTAAATTAAAAATTTTATATATAATATGTTATAGTTTTATGTGACTGTCCTTCAAACTTGAATATAAAATTTTATTTACCAAAACAATTTAAAATTGATTCAGCTTTAAAATAAATTATATACTTTGTTAGATAATATATATATATATATATATATATATATATTATTGAGATAAAGTTGTATGCAAGAAATTTAAATTATATGCTTTGCTCAATAATAAATTATTTGAATTATAAACTTTACTGTATTACCAAACAAAGAATTATATATATAATTTATATATAACTACATATATGTATCTCAAAATGTGATTTTGTTTTCGGAGACCAAAATATGATAAAATATACTATGTTGGGGAAAAATAATTAGTCTATATATTTTTATATTATGTATTTTTTATATTTTCAAATTAAATACATATTATTACCTGTTTTATATTTGAGTTGTGCAAAACTAATAATTTTAATTTTTAAAAAATTAAAAGCAGAGGGAGTATTTACCAAATGCGCCCTTTAGGTAATTTTTATTTTTTAAAAATTAAAATCAGAGGGCGCATATTTATCAAATGCGCTCACTTCATTATTTTCTTAAGGAAAATCACTGAATTTAATTACAAAAAAGAGAGATTGAGGACGCATTCAACAATTGCGCACTCGTCAACTTTTAATTATTAATAAATTCACTTTCGACACGTGTTCTTTGAATATTGTAGTACTAATACGTACACTTCTACCTATCCGTATATGAATAAATTCATAATTTTCATACCCAAGTTCATGTTCATTTTGTTATTAAAATCGTCGTCCAATTAAACAAAAACATAATATGAATACTATTTTATTCTTTCACAATCAACTTAATTATTATCGTGCAAAGTATATAATTTAAATTTCTTCCATTAAATTTTATCTCAATAATATATATAACTATATATATGTATGTGTATATATATATTAATTTTTTAAACTTTATTTGATACATCTTTGTCAATTTTTGTATCAATATTAATTACTTGGAAGGTTATAATATTTCCGTCCACTTATTTCACAGAATGCGTACAATCTTTTTCCCCAATTTAACGCTTCAAAATTGCAGACGGTTAATCTAAAAAATCACAACATCCTCTCTTTATTTTATATAGTATTAATATTAAAAATAATTCTGCAATGACCCAAATCCTAAAAATCGGACCCAAATATTTCACTTTCCAAAATCATAAAACACGGACCCAAATCAAAAAATATGTTCCGTTACCGCAGCTTTTTGCCGATTCATCAAAATTTTTAATGTCAGTAGTATTTTTATCCCAAATTTAAGAAATAATAATATTATTTAAAAAATGAGTTCATATGAATATTATATTTTTATTTAAATTCGACGCATATATAACTCAAAAAATAATATTATAATATTTTTACACAAATAATAATTAAAATATTATATTTTTCTTCAAAATAATTATAAAGTATAATTCAATTATATATTTATATAAAATAATATCATTTTTATTTATAATATAAAAAATAAATTAATGATTTGACAAGAAAATAATATATATTTATACTAAAATATTTAATACTTATTTTATAAAAAAATTTACTTACAGAAATAATTAAGACAATAAAATAAATAAATAAAAATTTTGAATTAGAGGAGGCATTCGCGTCCTCTTATTTTAAAAAAATTACTTACAAAAATAATTAATACAAATAAAGAAAAATTGAATTAAAACTTTTTTTAATTTTTTTTTATTAGAGCAATGCGCCCTCTCATTCTTTTAATCCAAAAATCGGGCATAAACTTTAAAAAATAATTACATATTGGAGGGCACATTCACTAAATGCACCCTCCGTATTTATTTCGAGGTCTGATTAAATTGGCCCTATTAAGAAAGAACTCGTTGAATATGGCTCATACTCTGCGAATTTCAAGCCTTATGAGATTGTTTGGAATCTTGACACCTAGTAAACAGCTAAAATTCCTAGCGGTTTCCATCCAACATAACCGGGACATGAGAAGATGTGAGCTCCGACACTAACGATGACTGAGATAGAACACATGAAGCATCTACTTCCCTAGCCCTTCTAATGTTCAACTCCAACTCGGGGTCGTAGTGTAGGGGTTCTTGTGATGAAAATAGTCATATACCAAGAACTCGAACAATACGTCCTTGAGCCAAACAAAGATCAAATAAAACCTAAACAAAAGTAAACAAACAAATATTCACAACTAGCACATATTCATACATAAAATGCTCAAACAATTAAAAATATACACCATGTCCCCGGCAGCGGCGCCAAAAATTGGGAGGTCGTCGCCGTACATCTCAAATATACTATTTTATACTCTTTTTGCTTACTAACTACAACTAAGTAGATAGTGGAAAGTCGGGGTCGTCCACAAAGACAGGGCATATTCCCAAGTGTTTGCTCATACGATGCTAAATATTACGCTAGATATATAAATATACATACATATAAAAGCACATAAAGAGGGGGGTTTTGGTTTGGTTTTTTCTAAGTTATGATTTTAAAAGCAAGTTACACTAATAAATCATACAATCCTTTAAACAAGATTAAGTACTAATTACGGAGTCTTGGGGGCAATTGACTTATAATTCCAAGGTTATGTTTAGCTACTAGATTTCATACTAATTAACAAAAGGAAATCAAACATGAATTCAAGAAGGAACTAAGGTAAAAAATGGAAGAAACTAGGGTTTTTCGCTCTGAAATCGGGGGAGAAGAAATAGAAAAGTGATGAGTATTTATAGTACAAAAATTCCAAAAAGTAAGTCTGGGCAGATGGCCGTCATGACTCACGACACATCCGTCGCGACTCGCGACGTCCAGAGTAATCTGCCCTCAAGTGACTTTTTCTCTTTGCTCTTCATGTAGTCTCCTCTTCCTTTCTTCGGGTCTTCAAAAGTCTTCATGGTGTTCAAAATGGAGTCTTCAAGGTCTTCAAATCTTCAACAATTACCTCGTCTCACGGAATCCTTATTACAAGTGACAAAAGCGATAAAATCGCTCCTAACTCTAGTAATAGAATTTCAAGGTAAAATAGAGCATCTAAAGCATAAAAGGCTACCAAAATGAGTACAAAATATCCCAAAATAACTATATAAAACGAACACACCAACCTCCTAAACGTGTCAATGTTAACAATGTGAGGGGGGATTTCATTGTCTTTAATCGTGTAGAAAAAACCATGATTTTCATTGAGCTTATTATGAAAGAAAACTGAGCATGAACTGCAATTTTCCTTATGGCAGGCTCAAGGTATTGCTCCTGCTGCCAATAGTACAAAAGTAAGCTCTGAAAGTTTATTTGGAGCACCTGAGCTTTGAAACTGCACTTCATGAAACTTGGGGAACTGGATGGTTCTTTTAGTCACTGAATATAAGCCGACCCATTGCTTTAATGTAAGGAATTATTCACCCATAGCTCTATTTATTGTGTGTAATGTGTTCTTGTAATCAGTCCATGAAAAATTAGTACAATGTTTACTGCATGTTGTATACATTAATATCAACTTCTCTGCTGCAAATTGTTGTGCCAACAAGAACAGACGCCCTAAATCTATGCTTTTCAAATTTAAAACAGTGTTGCTTACTGGAAGTCAACTGAGACGTTTGCCTTATTTTAACCTTATTCTTAAATAGTTCATAATTCTTACCGAAAATGACAGTTCCTATGATTTGGCCTTTGTAGATCAAAATCTTACTTTCTAAGTTCATTAGATTGTTGGCCGCATCAATAGAAGATTCGGAACTCTCTCTGCAGTTCCAATTCATTATTTGGTGAGTGTCTCTCAAGAATAAAAGTAACCTAAATATTCTTGTTGTCTCTTTAGAATTATTCATGGCCTTTACCTTCTTGATGGGTGGTAGTGGTTGCTCATAAAATTTTCTAAGCAAATTATCACCTTCTCCTACTAGACAGAATTCAAGTGGTCCAGTAGTTGGTCATCCCATGCGTAGTACAAGTTTATTAACAATTATGGAACTATTTTATTTATTTGCTCTTACGCATTTCTTATTTGTTGCTCTCACAAACTTGTAAAATTATAGTTCTCCATTTTTCCCTTAAGGCAACTGACATCACTCTTAAGTTTTTAATAGTCCACTTAAGTACCAACTTGCCAAACATAAGTGTTTCTTTTTCCAACTTTTTGCATGGGAAACCATTTCATATCCTAACTTTCTCCAATATTAAGAGCAAATAATTTGTGTGTTTCTTGATGTGAATGTATTATCTTGGACAATTTGATGATAGGCAATCCATGTTCTGTTTGACTTGGGCTTTTAGTGTGATGATATTTGTATAATTGTGTTGTATTAGTAGGAATCATCTTCCTGAGGCAGACTAGGAAACACTTGGGATTAATAGTCACATTCCTATGTCATTGTATGTTTTCATATATTAGGCAAGGCACCTAAAGATTGAACTTCGAATTATAGGGTTATTATTATGATTGCTCTCAACAGTTGTCTTAGGAATTGTATACGCTGTTCCAAGGAACATAATGTGCAGGGGTGAGATCTATATACACTTTAATTGACTTATTTGAACATTGCAAAATTTAGCTAGATAGTTTCCGTTAACTTGGATACGATTGGTTGTCCTTGTAGATGGTTTCCGTCAAGGAAGATGATCTTGCAGGCCTAGAAGATGTAAGTTCTGATGGGGAAGATGACAATTATGAAGTTGAGTTGACCGGCGGCGAGAATGCTCCTGCTGGAGCTCCATTGGTGAGAGCTTCATAGGAAGAGAAGCCACGGTACCTTTCATTTATGGTTGGTTTTGTTGATTCAAGTTTCAAAACTAAAGAAGAATATTAATGCATCTCTTTTATCCCATTTTTCAGTGGGCGCATATGAGCCACTTCCTCTGATGGAAGGCGAGGGAAGATCATTTAGAGTGCTTGGATTCAATCAAAACCACAGAGTTTTGTTTGTACAAATTCTGATGAGGTTAGATTGCATTTGTTAGTTTCCCAACTGCATATCATATGCACTTTTTATTA
>JAULKM010128291.1:0-19833 GCA_032355605.1 Rubia tinctorum | reverse complement strand
ACGACTAAAGGGGTCATTAGTGAGGTTTAGCTAGAGATGTTGAATTCACTCTAGTAAACTAGTATCAAAGAGGAATATAAGATTTATCTTCACAACAAGTAGTAAAAGTGTTGAATATGTCATATGTCAATGATAGATAAAAGGCTTGGAAGTATAAGTCAATTGCCCCCAAGACTCCGTAATCCATGTTTAATCCCGTTTTAGTAATCGTATGCTTTGGTAGTTTAACTCGTCTTTAAATTGTTAATTTAGAATACCAAACCAAAAATCCCCCTTTTATGTGTTTTTATATATATGTGTATCTATGTACCTAGCGTAGTTTTTACAATTTTATGAGCAAACACTTGAGAATATCCCCCGTCTCTGTGGATGATCCCGACTTACCATACTATCTACTTGATTGTATTTAGTAAGCAAACGGTCTTAAAATAGCATTTTTGAAAGGTACGGCGACGACTTCCCAATGTTGAATAGTCTTTTACCACCCGTTTCTTTTTTTTATCGGCTATTGAATATAGTTTGACCAATCGTTTCTTTTCTGAACGATCGTGGACTAGTGTTTGACCATCCTTTAATTTCTTGTAAAGCCCACATATATATGAGGCAAATAATAATTTATATTTTTTAATGTTTTACTTTTGTCGAAGCCCACGTAATTCATATTAAAATAATTTCTTGTAAAGCCCACATATGTAGGGGTTTTACCGCTCCTTTATTTTTTTGACTTAAGTTTATTGTAGAAATTTATCAAATTTAACTTTGACAAAATAAATATGCCAATACAGGTGCATTAGAGGAAGTGTTATTCTACCGATAAATGTGGGCCCACATTGAATATACTATTTTTTTCAAATCTGTGTATCAGTCGGAGTGAAGAAAGAAGAGTGGAAACAGAGAAGTTGAACATGGGAAACCCACCCCTCATGTGTCTAATCAATGTCATTCACCAAAAACTCTTCCTAAAATCGCGGAATATTCATCCCTCCCACCCACATTTTGCCGATAGATATTTCTTTCCGTTTCGCGCCCCTTTATTTAGCTCGACGGTCGATCCTTTTTTGGTCAGTTTTCCCCTCATTCTCCTAACTTTTGAAATGGTTGCCTCCTCCCAAATATTGGTCGACGACGGGAAGAAGACCTTGTCTACTCTCCCTAAGTTACCGCCTTCTCTGTCAATAGAGCCTTCGTCTTCTCACAACGGTGCGTTCATCTCCTGCCATCTCTATTTTTGCCATCATCTACAGAAAATGGTCGCATTTATCTGCAATTTTTCCTCTGTTACTATGTTTACATTATTTTGCTTCTTATCCATATATTGTTTGATATTTTCATTTTATTTATGCTATTCTGTTATTTTACAACTATTCTTGTTGTTGAACATTTTGTCTTGAGGAATATAACTTTCTGTTAGTTATGGAAATAGAGCCTTTATGAAGTAACATTTGTGGTGAGTATGTTGGTCTAGTTGAGTTTATTTCACCTTAGACTTATTATTCTCAGTTCTTCCATCAAATATATGATTAGTATCCTCAAATATTGTATGCCCTGTTTTTCGTTCATTCTTAATATTATGTGAACAGTTTGAACAAATGTTTCCCATGTATTTTAAGTTGGTTAACTTTAACTCTTGTTGTATGCCCTATTATTAGTATCCTCCACTGTTGTATGGCCTGATTTTCTGGTGTATATATTTTCTTAGTTTTAGTTGTTCTTATTTCCTGGGTCTTGATTCTTTATTTGTGGATCTATGTGGGTCGAAATATGGATTTTTTTAAGCTTACAACATTCCTGATCTTTATTTTCTCGGCACCTTACCATGCTAAATTATTAGTGAGCATACCAGTTGGACTTGATTTTCTTTAACCTTTTTTTACCCATGTTATTGAACCTTCTTAAAAATAGTGATATCTTCTGCACATAATTTTTGTTCAATGACTGTTGTCTATACTAGTTGGCACTCTTATGTTGCTTCATTTCAAGTCTTGATTAAAATTCACCTTTTTTTGGTGGTTTATACTTTTTCTCTTGGGTTCCGAGCAATTAATCTTGAATGAAGTTTGAGTCTTAGCCCAGATATATGCTTCCCTCATAGTGTTGCATCTACTTTATATGTTTATGTTTGTATGGCATAGATGTTATGTGTCTCATTGTAATTTTTTTGGGCACTTCAGTTTTGTGATTAAGCAACTTTAACAACATGTTTTAATGTTGTCATGTTTTACTTGAAAAAAGGCGAAGATTAATACTTCACGTATTGTCTTACAGTTATGGCCCTAAAAGTCAACTAAGGAAACATGGTGCAAGAAATCCCCTTTTAAAAGGCCAGAGGCGGCCCGGTGGAGGAGCAAGGAAGCGGCATGGAGATAATGGTTGTAGAGCCTGTGTTGCAGGAGTATGATTTTGACTCTCCAGAAATTAAGAATCTGTACAACAATTTCCTCTATCGGGGACTGATTCTAGAGAGAGGCTTGCGTTGTGAGGGGCTGTACAGGGAGTATGTTTACCAGCATGGATGGGAACATTTCACCACCTCCCCGGTGCAGGATAATATGACGCTAATATATGAGGTTCTGACACTGCTGAAATACACAAATTTAGAGGAGATTTGTGTACGTTCGAAGAGAATTGTGGGTTCTGCCGATGCAATCAACCGCTACTATAGAATCCCCCGAAGGCCAGCAGCTGAGCTCGCAGCTGCAGATAAGGCCATTGAGAAAGCGTCTCTATTCGAAATTGTCAGGGAATTGTGTGAGGATGGTGACACTGTTGTGAAGAATCTCCCCGATGAATGGTTAAGCATCAACAAGAAATAATTGTCGAATGAGATAAACGTCTAGTACCATTTCATCGTGGCGCACCTGAAGCTGGTCAGGATAAACAACGAGGTTCATCGCTCACGTCTTCTATTGCTCTACAAAGTGAAGAAGAATTTGAGCATTGACATTGGAAGCACCATTATGGCAGGGATTCAAGCGGGTCTTCATCACCACAACTCAATCAATTTCTCTTCGCTCCTCACAGCGTTGTGCTCGAAGGCTGGCTGCCAGCAGAGGGGGACGGACATTCCCCATAATCCGATGGGTCCCATCAATCCTTTTGTCTTTGAAAAAAGGCAAAGAGAGACTGCATCAGCATCATCGGGCCCAGAAATGAGTCTACTCTTCAAGGAAAAGTTTGAGGCGAGAATGGACACATTGGAGTGCAAGTTGAATCATCTCATTCGCTGGACAGAAGAAACCAGAACGTAACTGACGGGCATGGGGGGGAAGAAGGTCAAAGAATTTGGAGCCCTATTAAGGTTCAACATATTATCGACCCTGGTGGAGGAGGAAGACTCGGAGGAGGACATAAGTTGCCAATGAAACTTGGTTTTGTTTTTTTGTCGTGCATATGCCTAATTTCTGCTCGATTCCTTTTGAATGCTATTTTTAGATGTTTGTTAATAATTACAGTTTAAAATTCTGTGTTTGGAATTGCCAATGGTTGATTTCTTTCGGGTGATGCTTTTCATTTTTCATGTTGTTTAAGAAGTTTGCTACTTTTGGATGATGCTTCAGGATGTTAGCTAATTTTGGATGTTAGCTACTTTGGGATAATTGTTTAAGATGTTAGCTACTTTTCGATGATGCATTTCAGTTTTTTAGAACCTTATAGTCTTTCACAGCCAAAGGTTGATTACTTTTTCTTCAATATATTTTGTGCTTGGGACTTTTTTTGGTTCATGATGTTGAACGTGACAAGCTATATGTTGTTGGGATTTTGTAGACTTTGTAGTGATAATGTTAGAGCAGTTGCGTACAGCTGCTGGCAGAGGCAAAGGATACTGTACTTTGTCACAAAACAATTTAATAGAGCAGTTGCGCGCAGCTGCGGTCAATAGAAATTTACGGTACATTTCTTGAAAAAATAAATTAGAAGAGCTAAGAGGGCAGCTATGCGCAGCTGCAGATAGCAGGAAAATCTATTTTTTACCTTGAATGCAACTACTGGAGCTGCTGCGTGCAGCTGAGGGCAGCGCCCATTTCTATTTATCTACCTGTAGACTCAAACTAATACAACAGTTGCACGCAGCTGTGGCCAGCAACGCATACCACATTCATTTTTTTCCAAATCAAGGTGTTAGGGAAGATCAAAGTATAAGAAACTAGAATGGTGTAGCCATACCAAAATTCTTACCGGGCAGAATGAAATTTCAAAGTGTTTGATAGTTCTTAAATAAGGAAGATACGTCAAACATACCATATTTACCCAGAAAAGTTTATACTACTAAACCACTAGTCTCCAACCACCTTTCTTTTCTTCGATTCCACGACCCCCAATTCCCTGCCATCCGTATCAATCCAAATACCATCTTCGTGTTTCCTGCATGCAGCTCCCTTTACCCCCTCATCGTTAATAAGTTCTTTGAAAATAGATGGAAAATCTAATTTCTCAATTGCAACCTCCGAATCAATCTCATCACTGAAGCAATATTTATTACCTTGTAAGAAAATCGACCACCCTACATTGCGCGGATCATCAACGTAGAAAAATTTCCTAGCTTGCTCGGCCAAAACATACGGATAATTTCCACATGCTTCGCGACTCTTGTCGACCAGTGTAAATCCCATTGGATTGTCAATTCGAACTCCGCATATGTTGTCAAACCATATGCACTTGAAAACTGGAATCTTGAATTCTCCACAGTCAAACTCCCAATATCATCAACAACGCCATAAAATGACGTGATAGTGACGATCGATTTGTTGTCTTTCTTACTTGCTTGCCACATTGTTTCAGACTCAACATAAACACCATTGTTTTGTGTCATGCTCCTTGAATCTTGGTCTCTCTAGCATGTCATATCCAGAATACATCATTACTTTGCAATTAGGCTTCCTTACAAATGCCGGTAATTTTTTGTCCCCAGCAATGCATCGATCATAATACCAATTCACAAACATTTCATTGTGCTCTAACTGAACTTATTGGGGGGCCACGTAGGATGAACCTCTATGATCAAATTAAGGTGTTCGGTCATGTAATCTACGGTCTCCATACAATTCCTTAGCACATATAAATAAACTTCTATCAAGTCTCTATGCAATGGAGTGAATAACATTCCGCTTGACCTCGATTTACCTACCCGCCGTCCAACATGTCGATTATTTGGAAAGCCAATGCTAGCACAATCCTTGAGATAACTGTAGCAAAATTCAATTACTTCTTTGGTAACATACCTCTCAACAATACTAGCATCAGGTCGACTCATACACTTCACATATCCCTTAAATACTTTCATGTGACGCTCAAAAGGATACATCCAATACATACCAACTTGGCCGCATATCTGTATCTCCTGTACTAAATGAACAACCAGGTGAACCATTATATCAAAAAAATCTGGCAACTTGCATAGCACAACAACCTCTTTTGCAAGGCTTCCAATTCCAGGCAGTCAATAGACTTCCGACATATGGAACCGAAGAAGAAACAAAGTCTAGTGATTGAGTACCTGACATCAACCTCCAAAACTGCATGAATAGCAACCGGCAATAGTTGCTACATCAAAACATGACAATCATGAGATTTCAACCCGATCATCCTACCATCCTCTGTAACTGCCCGACTAACATTCGACGAATAACCAATAGGGACTTTCACTGATTTCAAACAATCATAAATAGAGGTTCTCTCCTCCTTCGACAATGTACAAGGTGCAAGGGGTAAGTAAGTCCTTTTTCCCTTCATTTCTGGACCAAGGTCGCTTATGATTCCCAATTCAACCAAGTCAAACCGGACATTCAAACTATATTTTGTCTTCCATAGAATATACAACAGAGTGCCTATCAGACTTTCATATACATTTTTCTCAATACGCATCACGTCCAGACAATGCTTAACCTCAAGATACTCCCAGTAAGGTAAATAAAAAAATATAGACCTCTTCTTCCATGGACAATCACATTGGATTTTTACTTTGCCTTTGTGCTTTCCCAATACTACTTTCAATGTTTTCACCTTCATATGAATCTGCACACCAGTTAGTATCGTGGGGGATTTCCTTCGTTCTTTCCCCCCAATAAAGTTGACCACATTATCCCGGTATTTGTACTTTCCTTGAAGCCATTTTCTATGGCCAAGATACATTGTCCTTTTCCGTGCCTTTGCTGTTTGAAGTCTGTATTCTCCTCACAAATAGGACATGCTTTGTGCCCCTTCGTAACATACCCCAAAAAATTTCCATACGCGGAAAATATCACTAATGGCGCAAAAAACATGGTGCGCATTTGGAACTCCACATTCCTATAGCCATTAAATACCATCACCTCGTTCTCTTCCCACAACAGTTTCAAATCATCAATCAAAGGTCGCAAGTACACGTCGATATCATTTCCAGGTTGTCTAGGACCTGATATTAGTGCAGGCAACATAACATATTTCTGTTTCATGCGTAAATATGGGGGGAAATTATAGATAACCAACATCACGGGCCAAGAACTATGTTTCGATGAAATATTACCAAATGAATTCATCCCATCAGTACACAGAGCAAGGCGTAAACTTCTAACCTCCAAACCAAATGTAGGATACCTTTTGACAAAAAATTTCCGTTGCTCACCGTCTGCCGGATATCTAATATTTCCGTCACTTGGTATATCCCGTTGTAAATGCCACCTCAAGTTCTTTGCATCATTTGGATTTGAAAATAACCTCGTCAGCCTTGGAATTATAGGAAGATACCACATACACTTCGACGGGACCTTCTTCTTGCTCTTAGCTAAACACGGATCAACATCTTTCTACACACCCTTATACCTTTAACATTTGCACACGGGACATTCAACCGCGTCTTTAAGGTCACCATCATATAGCACACAATCATTTGGACATGCTTGTATTTTTTTTATATTCCAAACCAAGAGGACACAATATTTTCTTCACCTCATAAAAAAATTTAGGTACTCCATACCAACCCGGCAACGTATCCTTCAGAAGTTTTAGGAGTGAATTCACACTTGTATCACTCCAACCACTTGCATATTTTAAATTGAAAAGCTCCATCAAAAAGGATATTACGGTATCTTTACTTTTACATCCCGGATATAGTGGCTTCTCTTTTTCCTCTAGAAAAGCACTCAATATTTCAGGTTTTCCCTTAAAATCTCTTACAATGTCATCGAACATAGCGTCAATGGTGGCATTGTTTCCATCCATATCATCACACCCACCAACCTTACGTTGTTGCTCTACCTCCTCATGAAATGTCCAAACAATGTAACCCCTATCGAATCTGTTCTTCCGCAAGTAAAATCTAACAATCCTGCGTTCTTCAAACCTTTCTCGACACAAGCATTGCTTGCATGGACAAAGTATCCTCTCCTCCCTACTGTAGGAATAATCAAGAAAGGAATCTACTAAACCAATATATTCATCACTCCATCTAGTTGCAATTGAAAAATTAACCATTTCCGATCTCCATGCAAGAATCGATTCTCGATCCATTCTACCTAAATGCGATATTAAAAAAACTCATAATTCAATATCCACACATCATAAAATGAACACAATCAATTTCCTATGACTACAAAGGTAACCATGTTCTTGGGAGATATACATGTACCATCTACCAATATAATAAAGAAAACGAGACAACTTCTACTGGACAAAGCTGGAGTTCATAACTTCAGAGTTGATCACCTAGTTAATGGAAGATGCGGACAAGTTATTTTGCAACAAGTGGGCTAGTTAGTGTCTAAGGATTTTAGCTTACACAACAACTCAAATTGTCTGGTTAATTTCAAGTCTCCACACTTTTTTGGAAGACCACTAAAATGAAGCTCGACCAGGGTAATGTCCGACACAGGGGGCGGAGTTCGTTTACACTTGGAAGCGCTTCATATTAATGGTTTTCTTTTGACGAATCAATCTTCTTGATTCACTAGTGTCAGATAGTTTTCGTTCAAGTTTTGAACGTCTCCGTGTAAATCTACGTGTAACATGACGATCTACTTTTGTTTTAAAAAGGTTTGGGGTGCCTATTAATCCCCCCACCTCGGTGGTCTTAATTTTAAAAAAAAACATGTTCACACACCCACATTTATAAGTAGAACTAAACTCTCCCCATGCATGCATTATTGGTTGCAACCACTTCTATTTTAATGAAATAAACAAAAAAAAACCTACATTCATGGATCTTCATGGCTTGGGATGAAACTCACTTTCCACAAAATCCCTCCATCAATGAGTAGAAAAGAGAGTTCAAAAAACAGATTTTATTTTCGTCGCGGTAGTTGAAAGCATTCATGGTAAAATTTAGCACCGATTTTTAGAATTGTGTCAACAAAATTGGGGCCATTTTTTCTCCAGTCCCGGTTTCAACATCGGTGCCCTAAAAATCGGTTCCATTTTCAAATTAATTCGGGATTCGACACTGATAATCTTAAAAACCGGTGCTAGGTTTTACACCGATTAATATTAGCACCGATGTCTTCAAAACCGGAGATAATTTAACACCAATTTTTTCAAATTTAGCAACGATTTTTTAAAAATTGATGCTACATTGGGAAAAATCGGTGCTAGTTTTAACACCGGTTTTTCTTTGCACTGGTTTATTCAAAACCGGTGACACTATAACACCAATT
The DNA here is from genome assembly GCA_032355605.1 of Rubia tinctorum. Taxonomy (NCBI): domain Eukaryota; kingdom Viridiplantae; phylum Streptophyta; class Magnoliopsida; order Gentianales; family Rubiaceae; genus Rubia; species Rubia tinctorum. Next base: position 11,209 of record JAULKM010128291.1, on the reverse strand, counting down.
TTTCCTCGTGTAACACCGATTTTCAAAAAACCGGTGCAATTTTAGCACCGATTTTACACAAGGAAAAACTAGTGCAAATTAAAATTGGGCACCAATTTTTGGTTTAATAAACGGTGCTAAAGGGGGTTCTGTGATAGTGATCTGCAATATTGGTTTAAAAAACTACAAAAGAATATTTATTTGTGAATTTATAAGTTCACAAATTTTTAGGAAAATTGAAAACGACTTTTTGATATTCATATCTTCAGTTGGTGAAAAAATTAATAAAAGGTACGCATTTATAAATTTTCTCTGTCATGAAATCCAATGAAATCTATTTTAATAAAACTTGATCTATATTTTATATGAAATCTAACGAAATCTATTTTAACGAAGGTACGCATACAAATATTTTTATTTTAATTAGTAAATATTTTTAATATTTCAATTAATTTTTTAATTTTACTAATTTTTTAATATAATTATGAATATATATTTCATGTATTAATCAATATATTATTTATAATTAATATTAGTTTTGCAAAATTATTTTTAGTTTTGTAAATATAATTTCAAGAATGTTAAACTTGTTTATGAAGTATATTAATGGTGAATATGGTATATTCAACTAATTCTTTTTTTTTATGATTTTCCCCAAGAAAATGGGGTGAAAATGCAAATAGGTCAAATTCTGACCCGGCTTATTTTGACCCGACCCACTCGACCCAAATGGGACAGTGACCCAACCTTTTCCATATGGTTCAGGTCAAAACGGGTCGTACGATTTGTACAACCCTAGCCTTAGTTACTCAAAATATTGACGAAGGGTAGGGTTTTCAAATTGCCTGACCCGACCAATTTTGACCCGACCCATATGGATCGGGTCGGGTCAGTGTCCCATTTGGGTCAAGTGGGTTGGGTCAAAATGGGGCAGGTTGGATTTTGACCCAAATCGGCTCGTTTTGACCCATTTGCAATTTTACCCCCTTTCTATAAACAAATCATTAAAAAAATTAGTTTAATACAACATATCCATCGCTAATTTACTTTGTAAATAAATTTAACATTATTGAAAAATATATTTATAAAACTAAAAATAACTTTTCAAAAATAATATTAATTATAAATAATATATTAATTAATATATGAAATATATATTCATAATTATATAAATAAATTTTAGTAAAATTGAAATTTTTAATTGAAATTTAAAAGTATTCTTACTAAGTAAAATAAAAATAATTGTAACTAAATAGAACATAATATTCTTCTTTTAGATTATATAAAAATAAATCATAATTTTATTTATTATTTAAAAATTATTATATTTAATTTTATTTATTTAAAAAATTATTTAAAATTTACTATTTTTATATGATTTTGGTCGATTTGGATCGACCAATGACCCTGTCCGACCTGAACCGAATTATGGGACTTTTGACCCAACCCGATCCATTTGATTCAAAATTTTGCGTCAATTTGGGTTGTCATAGCTGACCCACCCTGACCCATGAATACCCCTAGAAAATGCATATGTTATTTTTAGAGGAAACTTAATTAATGTATACTCAATCCGTCCAATTTAAATACCATTGATTGAATCACCTTTAATCATCCCTTTCTCCACCAGTGGGAGTGGGATGCGGAGAAAAAGATTTGGGAGATTCGGGCGGTTGGCCGGTGGGGGGAGATTTTGACTAACTAAGCATTAATGGGATGGGGAAGTATACTTTTTGCAAATAACACTATAAAAACGAGGATGAAGATGCAAAGTTTACAGCCTAGTAGAAAACACCTCCAAGCCAATCACACATGATAGTAATTCGATAGCTAAAATCATAAAATAATACGACGTGGCCATTGTCCTAAACACAACCGCTGGGTACAACAGTGCCGTCTGCAGATCCTTGCACATTGGAACATGATGCACGAGCGTGTTGGTGTCTTCCATAAGCAAGGTTAACATCCTGCAGTGTTATGTTGCTGCATGGTTCCACACTACTACATGTCATTGATATTGCCACATCTGATGCAGACGTCCCATGGATTCCCTGATACGTCACCCCGCTGATTTTAATTCGAGAGGCTGAGTTTATAAAATAGTTTTGGTCGATGATGATTGGGTTTTCGGAGTTTATCATCGTTATGTTCCGATAAGTAACCTCCCTTACAAATCCAGAGGATGGCCTTCCCCATGTTTTGATTCTAACCCCATTCTGCGTCCCCTGGAGAGTGGAGCTTTGCACGGTCACGTTATACACCTCGTCTTCTGTCCCTAATTCCTTGCCAAGGCTGCCGATGCTTATCCCGTGCCCGGGGCCGCAGAAAATATCCTCGATCCAAACGCTGGAGGTGCCGGGACCCATGGAGATGCAGTCGTCGCCGGTGCTGATGTGAGAGCTTAAAATGTTGACAGTGGATGATTTTTGGACGTGAATTCCATCGGTATTAGGGCTAACACCCGGAGCTGTGATGTTGATACTCTGCAAACCCACATTATTACAATTGTAAATGACAATGTGGAAAAGCTGGCTGTTTATTGATGTTAAGCCCTTGATTTGAACGTTGTTTGAGTGATAAAACGCCATCGAGTTTGCCCCTCTCGGACAGTTGGAGTTTTCTGAGCCTTTGCATTTCCAAAGGCCTCTGCCCCGCCCATTCAAAACACCACCTGCTACAGTTACCCAATTGGTGTACCGAAAAGCAATCCAGTCTTCGTTGTTCCCAATGACGTTGTAATCTAACGGCGCGATGATCGTGCCATCAATTTGAAACGTGATATTGTTGGAGCAGTTTTCCCCAACAAATGTGATGGAAGTTCCAATCAGAAACGCGCCGGCTGGCACGTACACGGTTGATGCCGAACCAGAAGCACAAGCTGCGTTCCATGCGCCAAGAAAGCCCTTGGATGAGTCCTCCTTTCTCCTTCCCACGGCGACGGCTCCATAATTTTCAACGTTAAATACATTGTTGGCTGAAAATGATATTGTGGGAACTGAACAGAAGATGGTGAAACATAGGATTGTTTTTAGAGATTGAATCATTTTCTACTCGCTCTTTTTTCTTTTTCTTTTTTGAATCCGAATTCAATTGATCATTACAGCTCCATCTGACCAAATTTATAACACGCTACCTTTATCTATTTGGTCAAAACTTATTAATTCTGATAGTCTATATGACTATTATAGTGAGAATGATATTATTATATAAGATTTTATTAGGTTCACACGGTACATGGAGTAGATGTTTTAAATATTTATTTTCATTAATTTGATTAACATTAAGCTAAAGATAGTACATAGTTGTGAAATAATCTTTTTCAAAATCATAAAACATTGAAGTGTACAGAAGCCACCAAACTAATCAGTTCAATCTTTGAATCCTAGAGGTGTTGCATATAAGTTTTAACCAATCGTAAAGATTCATTGAGATGTCCCTACTATAAAAAATTACTCCATCTGTTCCAACTCTATTTGTAATTCTATTTTTTTAACATTATTCTCTATTAAAATTTTAGCACATATTTGAATATATATATATATATAAAGAATAATATTATCGTAGATGATTGTACAATTCGTCATAATAAGTAGTTTTTAAATATCAATATTTTATTTGTTGTTATTATTCGTACGCAAATTTATTAACGTCAAACATGTTTTTTAAACAGCATGATAATTATTGCAATGCAAATAGAGTTCGGACGGAGGGAGTATGAAATATCCATGCACCAATTAAATGAAAATATACATATACTGTATAAGATAACAAAGGAATATAAATTTGAAATCAGCACACTGGAAACAACACTGGCCAGTGATAAATAACTAAAAAATTATAATTCATCCTTGTTAATTAATTTTCTTAAATAATATCTTTAACGCAATCTCAAAAAAACAAATCTTTTACATTAACAATTTGAGTCAAAAAAAATTAGCGTTAATCATTACCTCAAATCAATTAGTCAAACAAATCTCCAATAATGATACGTGTATCTATATTTTAATGAGATTGACAATAAAAAATTACTAAGTGAAAATACGTTGAACAAAAAATTAAATGAAAATACATTGAATCTATAATTATATGAAAATACATTGAACTTAAAATTAAATTATAAAATTATTTTTTTGAAACACAACATTATCATTTCATTGAACTGGAAAACGTCCAGATTCGTTCGACTACAAGGAAGTAGGTGGAGAATGATCACCTCACAAAAGTATCTGAAAAAATAAACTTTGCGGCAGTTGCTAGACAATGGGTTAAATGCTTTTCTTGTTGAGGAACCCAATAAGGGAAGTGAAACTGGTGAGTTGTTAGCAAGGAGCGAATTTCCCGAATTAGATCTTGTAAATCAAATGGCACGTCAATGCCTGCGTCACCCCTCGCCACCCGTATAACATTTAGGGCATCCCCAATCAAAGTTGCATCAGAAAAGCGAAGATGGACGGTTGCCAGAATTGCTTCATGCAAGGCCAATGCTTCTACTTGTAGAGGAGAGCGAGCACAAGAAAGACGATGAGCATATGCTTGAACGAAAGAGGCTTGCTGATCAAGAAACGAGACACCAACGCCAACCGATTGTGTAACTAACGAGAAAGAGGCATCAAAGTAAACTTTGGAACCTGTAGATGGCAATGAAGATCAACTGGAAGTTGCTCTGGCTATAGGTTGAATGCATGGAAATGTTGAAGATTAGAGATGGCAGAAGCTGCAACAATTGGTGCATGTCCAAGTCCGTGATTTCCTTGGAAACAGACCAGATTTCTTTGTCTCCAAATTGACTCACAAAGAGCCACAAACACTTCTGTTGTACCATAATCTCTATCCATTATGAAATTCCTGAAAACGATACTGGGTCTGCTATGTACATATTCAGCAAGTAATCGAGAGAGGTCAGCAAAGTGAAAGATGGCAGTAGAAAATTCACAGGTGAGAAACATATGATGTGTAGAGAAAATCCGTTGGCTACAGAGACACTAATGGAAAACAGGTATATAGGCACCAGTAAAAAAACCCGTGGAGGTAATATTGGTGTAAGTTTCAACATATTCACCGGTACAACTATGTAATTGTGACTATACCTGTGCCATTGATAACTAAGGCACCAGTAAATTTTATACCGGTGTGTGAAATGCAATTTTTTTAAAAAAGTGGTTATGAATTAGCACTGAGACCAGATACACCGATGTACGTGACCGGTGCCATTGATATCTAGAGCACTGGTATACTGCCACTCAATCAAAGGCTGTTCCTCAGGAGCTGCCTTTGATTAGGGTTCGAATCGAGTTTCGGGTTTGGAACTCCCTCCCAAGTCCCACATTTCATTTCGAATCGAGTTTCGGGTTTGGAACTCCCTCCCAAGTCCCACATTTCATTTTAAAGGCAACTTAAAATCTATCAAAGTCACTTTTGCCTTTGGTAAAAATCGATTAAAGATGTTTCCATTGTAGAACCACCTTTAAATCAATGCCTTTGTTGGGCCACTATTAAAACTAAATCCCTAATCCCATACTTAGTTTATTTTTCTTTCCCTCTCCAGCCCCCCTCTCCCCCTAGCCTCCCTCTCCCTATCCCTCTCCCTCCCGCCTCCCTCTCACTCTCTCTCTCTCCCCCGCCTCAATCCCGCCTCCCTAACTCTCCTCTACCCCTTCGTTGGGCCGCATTGTCCCCTCTGTCGTGCCTGAGTTCCAGCCGCCACAATGTCTCCTCTCTATGGTGCGCCTGAGTTCTATTCATTACCATGTCTCCTCTCTCCGTCGTGCCTGAGTTTCATCTGTCGCGGCGTCTCCACTCTCCACTTGGCCGATTTCCATTCGTTGGGCCTCGTCTCCTCTGCCGGGTAGCCTCGACCTTCACACTGTGTCTCCTCTGCTAGGTAGCCTTGACCATCACGTCGCGCCACCATCTGCATCTCCTCGCTCCGCCTCAACCCACGGCATCGCGCCGCCGTGGCTCTCCATATTGTTCTTTGTTCTTGTTTTTCTTTTTTTTTGTTTCTCTCCGGATCTTTTTTTTTGTTTTCAGATTTGTGTTAATCCATTTTTAATGATTTTGATTCTATCATTTTCCAAATATGTAATTTTTCTTGCTACCGTAAACCTAAGGTTTCCTGCAAAAAAAATTTTGGAACCACCAAACTAGGTTCAAAATTCGGAAATGAATTCGGACCCTGATCGAAGGCGGTTTTGGAATTTGATTGAAATCAATCAAAGTTACAACTGAGAAGTCACCTAAAATGTCACTTCGCAGGTCTTTTAAACCCGCCTTCAATGAGGCTTCCTCGACTAGGTATATATCGGTGCCTATACCGGTACGCACGAGAAAGGCGTAGTTCGCACGAAGAACTGGACTGCGTACTGCAATTTTGCATTCCGATGACGCATCAAATTTGGATCCTGGGAACACTGGTGCAACGTTCCGGACAATGTAAGGGAAGGGGAGTGGAAGGATATATTGGTAAGCTTTAATAGGCACATCTGGGAGAGAGTGTATGAAACTAATGTGGGCCGCATCCAATTCTGTTTTTTAAACATGGGAGGCTTAACAAACATCGAAATGGAGGTCAAAAAGCATTTTGGCAATATTTGGAAGACAATGAAGATAATATAAACTGAGTTGTATATTGTGCCCTACCTTAGAATGTAAGCCACAATTTCCGGTTTAAAAATTACATTTCTAACCTCTTCTAGTTCATTAATTAACTGGTGTAATTTTTCCGCAGCGATTATTTGTACCTCATCATTATCCTTCCTAGCACGAAGGATATTTTTATGCTAAACACGTTGTAAGGGGTATCAAACCAACCTATTTGATTGAACATGGGGTGATTTCCAAGTAATACTATCAATCAAATTAATATACATTCATGTAATATACTCGAACAATGTAACGTTTTAATTTACTTTATTCATAGGCTTTCTTGCACATACCAATGGGAGAAGGGAAAGACGGAATCGGAATTCGACTACACATGGAAAATCAAGAATATAAACGTAAGTCATTCAATCCTAAAGTTCCACTCCAACTACATCATTTATTAACTTTGTAAATGGGTACGACTAATACTATTTCTTTGCAGTATCGGTCTCTGTGTGATTCATGGAAATGCGGGTACTCTGTCATGCTCTTCATGGAAGAACTCGTGCTTCGAAAAAATTCAACCAATATCTTGGAGGTAAACATCACATTTCATAAATAAACATTCATAATTTCTATTAAAAAAATATTATTCACTAATATTGTAAGCGTCTAAATCACATATCTTTCTAGAAGGACAAGGGACATACCATGCTTATGAAATTGAGTTTTCAATATATAATTTAGATAATTTTCTACACCGTTTACATAAAACTACCGGTGCAATTGTAGTACTGCAACCCCCTCTCCAATATCATACATACGTACACCAGTAGTAACATAAGACACCAGTAAGAAGAAATGCGGTGTGTAAAGATTACACCAGTATTTAATTAGTCACGCTGGTATGCTGTACCGGTACCTATGTAACCATCGCGTACACCGCTATACCTATGCACCGGTATTTTGACCCCAAAATACCGGTGCAATTGAGGATAATTACCAATGCTAATGCACCAGTCATGTGGTAGTGAGAGGGCGTGAACTTGGCAGCGAAACATCAATGGACTTGGGACTAAGATTTATAAGTCGGCAAAGAATCCAATGCAAATCTCCATGCAAATTGCTGAATAAGTTTGGGAAGGCGTAATTTCTACAATTTCTTCCAAAATAAAGTATCAGATTGTGATGACTGAGAGTGACCAAAATGAAGACGATTTTGAGATTGTTCCACTAAAACATGATATATAGAATGAATAGAGAATACATCCCCGACGCGTTGAAATGCCACCTCCAAGAATCATATTCCCGTCTTGAATTAAGGGGTTTGGACCTAATGATAGAAGCCTCAGCCTGATCAAAATGAGTTTGTAATACGTCTTACCTCCAACAAATATTTTGCAGATCATTTAGATCAAACACATAAACAAGTGTGCTCGGAATCCGATCAGGAGAGCTAACAAAAATAATTGCCATCTCTAGGAATCCATGGTTCATAACAAATACTTGTTGAGCACCAGTAGCAATATGCTTTTGGCATCCAAAGCTCATAGCACCAACACCATTATAAATACTACGCCATGCCCAAGAGGTGTGAGAACCCAAAGTCGAATGTAAAATTGATCAAGAGGAGAAATACTCATCCTTGTATATATGGGAGAGTAATAGGAAGGATATGTGAGTATGGGCCAAGCCTGTTTACTCAAACGTGCAAGATTAAAAAGCTCTAAATCCCGAAACCCAAGCCCTCCATTCGGCTTTGATCTAGACATTGTCGCCTAAGAGATCCAAGGAATTTTCTTCTTATCAGTACCATCACCCCACCAAAATTTAGTAATCATTAAAAGATTTGACGTAGAATAGTATCTGGAATTTGAAGACAACTCGTCTTGAATTCTTTTCCGAATGCGATATATAAACCCCTGAAAAACCTTCTTTTTGCTTCGACCAATCTCAGATGTTAATCCCAAATATTTTCCATGAGATTCCACTTCAGAAATTTTAAGAGTGTCACAAATCATACTCCATATATATGCGGCTGTTTTAGGGCTAAAAAGAATCCCAAACTTATCATAATTCACCCGCTGACCAATTGTGTATACCTAGCCCATGGACTAGAGAATGTTGGCCTTAGGGCCCAGTCCAAGGTTTAGCTGTGAACTAATAAACACTGAGTCACGCCCACGATTTATTAGCCACGAACCAAAAAAATCGAGATCATACCGAAAAGAACTAAGTCACAAATCAAGAAGGGCTGAACCACAATCAGGACTCAGCCACGAATCAAGCTTATAGTGACCACGATGCAAACCACGATTTGAAATCCTAACAATGTGGAGCCATGACTACAGTCCGCTATAAATACAAGAACAGTAGCATTGGCTAATGTAAGTGATACAAAACTGAGAAATACAAATACTCTTAAGGAATGTACTAACTTGATCGTTGGAGCCCTTTCCGCAGAATCACTTCCGACATTTGTCTTGCAGGTTCATAGTGGTAAACTGTGAATATCATCTATCTAGCTTGGTCGAGACTACCACATTAACCAGAAATATTTTCAAACAATGAAATCGCCCACGTTAAGTGTGAAGCTTTTACGACAGTAGCCTCACCAAAGATTGAAGTTTCATCGGCAAAGAACAAATGCAAAACCCTCGCCCCATATTTTGAAGCCCCTAAACCTTTAATCTTACTTGCTCTCAGTAAATTAGTAAAAATGATGGAAAATATTTCTGAGCAAATGATAAATAAATACGCCGATAAAGGATCGCCTTGTCGAATACCTCATTGTGGGTGTAAAGAACCCAATTCATCACCATTCAATATTAAAGAAAAAGATATTGTAGTGATGCATCGCTCGATGATATCCACAAACAGAGATGGAAAACCCAACTTTGAGGGAGTAAGTAGAACAAACCTCCATTCAATTCGATCAAAACCCTTACTCATATCTAGTTTCACACTCGTATGACCTTTCAAACCTTTTTCCTGACTTTCACAGTGTGATGAAATTCATGCAGTGTTAAGACATTCTCTAAAATCATATGCTCTGGAACAAAAACAGATTTGGATTTAGAAATTATATTAGGAATGATCAAACGAAATCTATTGGCCACAACTTTAAAAAAATCCTGTAAATAACCTTACGAAGACTAATTGGACGAAGCTCTGTGAGCACATCAGGATGAGTTACTTTTGGTATGAGAACAATAGGTGTACAATTCAGAGAAATCTCAAGAGCACCATAATTGAGAAAGTTAAGAGCAAAAACAGTAACATCATGCCTAATAACTCTCCAAAATATATGATAAAATACAAGACTCATACCATCCGAATCGGGCAACTTAAATGGATGCATCTGTTTCACTGCACGAGCTATTTCCTCCTCAGAATATGGCCGAATAAGATGACTATTGCCCTCGGAAGAAATTCTGGTCTGAATACGATCAAGAATTTGCAAAATGAGAGTGGAAGAAGGATTAGTAGATATGAATAAACTACCAACTTGAATTAAAATATAAGTATTAAATTATATTATATTGGACATAAATTAAAAAGAGATTAATTGGGGAAGTAGTACTTATCTGTGAATTTTACATTAGCCGTTAATGACCGCACTTTGGTAAAAAAAATGGTTAAGGAAAATCATATACTTTTAATGATACAAAGTAAAAATATCACTATATGCAAAATATTGTTTTATAGCGACTAACTGTTAAATATAAGATAAGAGTTTTCTAAATTCAGCGGTGAAAATGTAGATATTTTCAATTCGAGATCAAATTTAAAACTTTCATGATAGTTTAGAGGTTGAATTTGAATATTTTGAAAAAGAAAGAAAATAGCAGTTCTTCTCCGACACCCGACGGAATACTCGCCGGAGAATTCCAAATTTATCGCATTTTTGTCGCCGTTTGGATTTGATTTCATCGCGTTTCAATTTTGTGTCGAGTGTTCAATGGCGTTTCATCGCTGTGTCAGTCGCCTTCTGTGGCTGGATCGATGGTTGCAGATGTAGAATTTGGGAATTCAAGATCTAAGAACTTAACCGAATAAGCATTTTTACTCAAGAAAAATAAGAGATCCGTACTCATTCAATTTACAGTGCATACTTTGCACAGCTAATATAGCAGAGAATAAAAACAAAACAAGAAAGAAAGAAAGGCCACACAAAAGCCAACACGTGTCTATGCCTTACAACAGAATTCAAAAAGAAAACAAAACAGCCGAAATGCCAGTTTCTTCACTTATATGAACATTTGCCGCCAAGAATATGTTTAAACGCCACAAACCATTTGAACTGTTTAAGAAGGTTGAGCAGGTTTAGTAGGAAACCACATTTTTTTCACCCCCTCCTCAAGATCAGCAGATGGAGAACAGAAGCTGAGCTTGAACAGATTGGATTGAAAGGGAACAGGGGGTAAGGATTTTGTGAGAACATCGGCAAGTTGCATTCTGGAATTAACAAAAGGGGGAAGCAGAAACCCTCAAGATAGTAGTCCCTAACCAGATGGCAATCAATTTCCAGATGCTTAGTTCTTTCATGAAAGACATGATTAACAGTGAGATGCAAAGCTGCTTGGTTATCACAGAAGAGGGGAATAGGGTAGTGAACCTGTAGATGGAGATCCCTGGCTATATAGCT